>CM044438.1:16718839-16752634 GCA_024363595.1 Xenopus borealis
ACGGGCCCCAAGGGGGTGGGGGCCCTGGTGCAATTGCACCCTTTGCACCCCTGGTAGTTAAGCCACTGAGGAAATACACAAACAATTTTGATTTGTAAAATTAAATACCAGTTGGATAACCAGATGGAGCTATTCACTGGAATATGGGACACATGGATATTATTATGACATTTCCTCGGGAACCAAGCGTTTCAAACTGGGTTCATAGCCATTCTGGGCTGCAAGTTGGACACCCCTGATATAAAGGCACAAGGCTACAGATTTAATGCTTTTATATAGGTCATATAACCCTGACTTAAGGGAAACAGTTAAAAAAGAGATGCAGGAAGGCTTGAGAAGCTAGAGGCTGTCCTATTCACATGTTTGAGGAGAGCATGCAAAATGGGTACAGTATTAGAAACAAAATCATCTCAAGTAGCCTGTAATTTGTTGGCACAAATAAAATCAGCACAAAACTACTGATTAGCTGCTCTATATACAGTACATGTAAATACACATATCCCATGTATTTGCCAAAAGGTACAAATCATATTTATAGCATTGTAAAACAAACTCTATTTTGAAATAAAAATGCATGATGCAGCCTGAGTGGCTTCATAATCCCCTGGATTCCAGAGCGTGTAAATAATAACAATGTCTAAAGCAGTGAGAACAAAGTTGAATATTGATGTTCAAAAGGAACACAGCCGGGCTTCCATCTGGAATGTTAGTAGCACAGGCCGTGCCACAGAAGTGAGACTATTGCTGTCTGGGGCATTTACACTTTCCTTACCCTAAGGCAATCGCTGGATTTTCTTTGTTTGTATCCCTTTATTAATCCGGGTAGATTTTCCAGCTGGTAAATGTTCACATACAGTATGCTGCATACATAAAACATCATGTATAAGAGAGTCAAATGCTAGGGATGTACCGAATCCAGGATTTGGTTCGGGATTCCGCCTTTTTTCAGCAGTATTCAGCCGAATCCTTCTGCCCAGCCGAACCGAATCCGAACCCTAATTTGCATATGCAAATTAGGTGTGGGCAGGGAAATGTCATGACTTTTTGCCACAAACAAGGAAGTAAAAAATGTTTTTCCCTTCCCTTTTGGTTTGGTATCAGGCCGAATCTTTTTTGAAGGATTTGGAGGTTTGGCCGAATCCAAAATAATGGATTTGGTGCATCCCTATCAAATGCACAGTGATGTATTGCCTTAAAGGGGTTGTTCACCTTTCAAACACTTTTTTCAGTTCAATTGTTTTCAGATTGTTCACCATAAACAAAGACTTTTTTCAATTGCTCTTCATCTTTTTTTTTTTTTTTTTTTTTTTTTTTTTTTTTTTTACCATTTTCCCAAAATTTAGGTTTAATGTTCCTGACTGTCTCTGGTGTTTCAGTCTGGCAGTTCAGTGATTCAGGAACAATTACAATTTGCAACATTTAGTTGATACAATTACTTAATAAAGGAACAGTAGCATTAAAAAATGAAAGTGTTTTAAAGGAATGAAAATATAATGTACTATTGCCCTGCAGGGGTAAAATTGATCTGTTTGCTTCAACATCTGTTTCTATAAACAAGCTGCTCTGTCGGCATGGGGGCAGCCATTCAAAGCTGAAAATGGAGAAAGGGCACAGGACACACAGCAGATAATAGATACGCTCTGTATTATACAATGGGATTCTACAGAATGTATCTTATCTACTATGTATCCTGTACTTGAATGGCTGCCCCCATGTCCACACAGTAGCGTGTATATATAAACAATAGTAGAGTTTCTGAAGCAAACACACCAGTTTTACTAGTGCAGGGCAACACTACATTATATTGTCCTTTAAAACGCTTTCATTTTTTGGTGTTACAATTCTTTAAAGGGGAATTCAACCCCTCCCACGCTCACCCCCTCCCCCCCATCCTCCATAGGCCCTCCTCCCTCCCAGCCTACCACTACCCCTAAGTTGCTACTTACCCCTCCGTGCAGGTCCCCTCTAGCCAGGTTCCCGGGCACCATCTTCTTCAGCAACGTCTTCTCCCTGTACTACTGTGCATGCGCCCAATTTTCAGGAAGTTCAATCAGCGAACTTTAGGCGCATGCGCAGTAGTGCAAAAACGGGAAATGTGTCCTACTGCATATGTGCCACCAAATCCAGGAAGAAGACGTTGCTGTAGAAGATGGCGCCTGGGAACCTGGCAGGAGGGGACCTGCACGGAGGGGTAAGTAGCAACTTAGGGGCATTTGCCCCAGTGGAGAGGTAGGCCGGGGGGAGCAGGGGAGGGGGTTAGCGCGGGAGGGGTTGAATTCCCCTTTAATGTCATCTAGGGATTCTGCTCAGCAGGGCTAAAGAAAAGAAATGTATCAACTAAATGTAACAGTTTAGAACAGTTAAAGAATTGTCGACCCCCACTCCCAAAGCTGCTTTAGAAGCTAAAAAATTTAACTTTACACTTAAGTATTAGTAATTGGAAATAGTCTTTATTTCTGCTGAAACCAACTGAACTGAAAAAAGTGTTTGAAAGTGAACAACCCCTTTAAATGTGCCACTTGGTGATGCCATAGAGAGACTCATCCACCCCCTGCTGAGGAAACCTTTACCCTCCCTGTGGTATGGACATATTGGTGTCATACATTTAAAGGAGAAATCAACCCTAAAGTTAAAAAATATAGAATACAGTAAGGATGGTGACCTTAGATATAGTTTACATAGCAAGTAAGAGCTTGTCCAAACGACTTTATTATGTCATATGCCAAGTACTTAATTACAGTGCATCCTGCCAGCAGTAATTAAATAAATTGTGCAAAGGCAAAATGTTTGTGGGTTTTTTTTAATTAGCGATGCAGATGGAGAGTCATTTACACCTATTCAGGCTCTTGCAGATTCATTACTAGCCAAGAGGGAATTTCTCTGTGCAGAGCTGTCCTACTGGATTTTTATGGCCCAGGAATTTCTTGCGCTTCATTTTATGACATCATCATTTTAATATAAACCTGCTCAGGAAGTGTAATATATCAGGGAATCACCTCACTAGTTAAATAGCATGGCAGTTCATTTGTCATATAATGAACTGTTAAAACTATAAAGTGTTTTGGGCTGTGCCCAGAACTAGAGGCAGCAGAGGCACTTGCCTGGGGCGACTAAAAAACAAAAAAGGTCACAATCCTAGAATTTTGTTTTTTGTTATATATTGCTGTTATTGTCAAATCCAGTTAGCTATTAATTAAAAAAAAACAAAAACATAGGTATAGGATAGTTTATCCGAAAAAAAACCCATTATCCAGACATCTCATAATTACAGAAAGACCATCTCCAATAGATTCAATATTAAATCAATACACATAAGTATTTATTTTTTCTCTTTAACATGAATGTTTAGTCCCAGCTAAAATATAGTTAATCATTACTAAAGGTAAAACAATCTTTTTGGGGTTGATTAATGTTTAAATCATTATTTTTTTAGAAGACTTAGGGGCAGTTTTACAATTGGTGGAATTTCGAATTAAAAAAAAAATGTTGAAATTCGACCAAAAAAAAATTGCATTTCCAGGACTTACAGGAAAGCTTCCAGAAGGTCCCCCATAGGCTACAATGGCACTTTGGCAGCTTTAAGGTGGAAATTTTTTTTAATTTGAATGAAATTTTGGGATATTAGATAGCCCAAAAGGTCCAATACCTGTACTGCTGCATCCATGGCATTAAAGGGGTGGTTCACCTTTAAGTTAACTCTTAGGACATCCAATTCTAAAAAAAACTTTTTATTTAATCTTAATTTTTTTAAATAGTATTTAAATAATTTGCCTTTTACTGAGTTCTTCAGCTTTCAAATAGGGGTCACTGAACCCATTTAAAAACAAAAGCTCTATATAGCTACAGATGTATATTTTTATTTAGGGCTCTCCTATTCATATTCCAGACTTATTCTATTCAGTGCATGGTTGCTGTGGTGATTTGGACCACCAGATTGCTGAAATTGCTAACCGGAGAGTCTCTGAATAAAAATAAAAATAACACAAATGTGAAAGAACTGTAAATGTTCTCATTTGACTCTCTACAGCATAGTGAAAGTTTTGTATTATATACACGCACACACACACAGGGGCAGATTTACTAAAAAAAAAAACTCAAATTCGACCATGGGAATTGTTGGGGAGTGAAAATCCTTCGAATTAGAATATTGAGTTTGAATGATTTTACCGCTATTAAATTGGTCGAACGACCGAATAGCGAAAATTCGATTGGTTGAACGATCGAATAGCAAAAATTCAATCAAACAATAAAATCGTTCCAGTCGAACGATTCGAATGATTTTATCCATTCGATCGAATTTTTTCATTCGATCAAAAATAATGAAACCCAATTTGGTAGCTTTAATATGGCGAACTAGGCAGTCGAATAAAAATTTAAAGGGGAAGTTATTCAACTGTGGAATAGTTTTTATTCAAATAGATTTTTATTCGAATCATTCGATTCCATCGCATTTTCAAAATTCACTGGTCGAAGTGGTCTTCAAAAATATTCGAAAATTCTAATCTTTTTGAAAATTCGATCGAACTTCGAATCCTTTATGCGAATTTGATAAATCTGCCCCATAGTATATACCATGTAAATATACTGTAATTATTGCCTGGGTTTAGCATTTGCAGTTTTTTGTTATTGTGTAAAGCCTTTGTATAAAGTGTTAAACTTAATGAAGTCTGAGAAGGAAAACTAATATAGAAACACCAGACCAGTGTTTTAAAACACCGGGGAGGAGTGTGTTGAAACCCCACCAGTGCATTAGCCTTATATATATATATATATATATATATTTATATATATTTATATATATATATATATTAAATTATATTTTGTTTATTCATGGGAGTTCATTTTTCTAATCAATCAGATTAGCAAAGGAGAGTCATTTGTGATAGCACATCCATCAACTAAGAACTCACTAAGACGTAACCTATTTAGACCGCTTAAAAGCTTTCGATCAATGGATTCGCTAACCAACCAAGTTATTTATTTGAATTAGAAATTGGATTGCTGCAAAACTTGGAAAAGTGGGTTCATTTGATATACAGTGACACACCACAGGCCAAAATAGATTGAACTCGTTCATTTAGAAATAAAAATGCAATGGATCATGTACAGACCCTGCTGATAACCATTATATATGGCTGGTATTTAATATAGATTAGAGTATAGGGGTTACTATCAATATCTATAGACAGACAGGTAGAGGAGGGTCCTGCAAATACATATGCATGAGCTCAGTTCAACCCATTTATACAGTGTAATAGAATAGGTATGGACCTGTATAAATTAGAGATAATGAAAAGAAGGGGCAGATTTTTTTTCCCCACTGAAAACTATTTCCACATTTAAGAAGCTGTTCCTGATTGAAATACAAAAAAAAATTCAGTTCATAAAGTCGTCCCCTAGACCTTGCATAGTAATAATATTAATAAATAATGAATATTAAATAATAATTAATATTAATAATAATAAATAAAAATAATTATAATTAATTTTTTTCCAGCAACGTTTCCCCGATTTCATTTTGTGCAGCCCATAGGAAATTATTGAGTTTGACGGTTTTAATCTGGGCAACACCTTATGATGGAAAAAAAAAATCAAGTTAGGAAAATGTTGAGGAAAAAAATTGTGCTCAGATTAAATAGGTAACGATTACACAAAATAATGGAATTCTGTTCCGAAATCTGGTTGCTACGGTCCAAATTACCCTAGAAACCATGCTAGGGTTGATCTGAATGAGAGATTGGCATATGAATAGGAGAGGCCTGAATAGAAAGAGGGGTAATAAAAAGTAGCAATAACAATACATTTGTAGCCTAAGGCTTGTGGTACATGGGCAGATTCGGGGAGATTTAGTCGCCTGGCGAATAATTGGGTGTTTTTCTGGGCGACAATCCCTCCGAACTGCCTTGCCGTCTGCTATAATGAAAAGTAGCCTGTGCTAAAATACACGCGGCGCTTCATTTTCCAAAGTTGCCTAAAGTTTTCTGCAACTTCGGGGCGACTTTGGAAAACGAAGTGTTGTGTTTGCTTTAGCGCTGGCGACTTTTCATTATAGCGGATGGGAAGGCAGTTCAGGGAGATTGTGGCCCAGAAGAACAGGCGATTATTCGCCAGGCGACTAAATCTCCCCGAATCAACCCGTGTTCCACAAGCCTTACAGAGCATTTGTTTTTAGATGGAGTCAGTGACAGTGACCCTCATTCTAAAGCTGGAAAAAAATCAGAAGAAGATGGCAAAATAATTTTAAACAACCATGCAAAATAAATAATGAAGACCAACTGAAAAGTTGCCTAGGACTGGCCATTCTATAACATTAAAAGTTAGTTCAAATTTGAACCATCCCTGTAAGTGTGCAGAAAAAGCAGCAGCTCTGTGTGGAGCAGAGACAGCACAAATTAGAATATGAATTTCACTTTCATTCCTCATTAAAGGGCAAAATACACTTTACATTTATAAGCAGGCCTGCCATCAGGGGGGACAAGTGTCCCGGGCTGAAGGGGGGCCTGGCAGAGCTGCAATTTTCAAAGAGCCGGGCCCCCCTTACGAGAGCAGAAGCGTGCGCTCCTGAGGCAGAATACAGAAGTGCCGAACATATACAAAGTCCTGAAGCGGCGAAAATACCCGAAGTCAAGAAAGGAGCCGACACTGAAGTCCTGAAGCGGCGAAAATACCCGAAGTCACAAAAGAAGCCGACACTGAAGTCCTGAAGCGGCGAAAATACCCGAAGTCACGAAAGGAGCCGACACTGAAGTCCTGAAGCGGCGGAAATACCCGAAGTCACTAAATCAGCTATAATTGAAGTCCTGAAGCCACGAGTTCAATTCTACTGACACCAATGTGGGTTTTGTTTTTGTTTTTTTAATCCCCTGGCCACCAATTTGATATTTTAATACTCTATAGGCCCTTGCCACCAATTAAAAAAAAAAAATTTTATGGGGCCCCAATTTTTTTTTTACTTGTAAGGAGGGCCTTGGCGACAAAGTTTTAAAAAATATATATATTTTCTGCAGTCCCAATTATTTTAACTTGTAAGGGGACCCCGGTTTTTAACTTGTCAGGGGGGCCCTGACCAATGTTTTTTTAATGGGGGGGGGGAATACCATGTTTCCTATCTCTATACCAAGTTGCAACAGTCAAAAAGGGGTAGCGTTTTTTTTCTGCGAGAGACCAATGTGTTATTTTCTCTAAAAATAAACTGCTTACAAGGGAATTTCAAATTGAGATCCTTCAGTTTATGCTCACCAACAAGGCCTGGCACGCCTGAGTGTACAGTATATACAGTACAGCTATATACAGAGAATAACAAATGGGAAAATTAAACAGAAGTCCTTTCCATATTCTTTTTTATTATTCTTTTTTTAATATGCAGTATTACTGCATATTATGCTTCACAGGCCAAACCTCTGTACAATCAGTGTATTGATCTTGGTGTGTCAGGACATGTTTATACTCTGCTTTGCAAGAATAATAATAATAATAATAATAACCTTCATTAAAACCATTTACACGCATTTGATGGGCTTGTTCAGTATATGTGACTTGTGATGCTGTATGTGCTTTGGTGCCTGTGAAGCAGAGAGAGCCAGTGGAACATGGTACTGTCATTGTATTCGCCAGGTACCAGACACACAATAGAATATACACCAGTAGACGGACTCCATATTGTACACACACACATTGGTTGTGCAGGCAGTGGTACAGGGGATGGAGTGGGGTGTGGAGGCAGTTACTAAGGGAAAGCCTGGGTTTCCATCCTTCAAGCCAAATGCCATAAAGAATATGCATGTCTGGGCTACTTTAATACATGTCTGTCTGTCTTTGTGTCTGTTGATTTGTAAATGAAGCTTTGACATGCCTTCATAGATATTTGGAATTCTCTTTTGTTCACAGCAGCCTTGCTATCACTTATTCACAGCTCCTTTTTATTGTTCTCTTTTTTTATTTCTATTGCCGTCTCCCATTTTTCCTTTCTTCCCCTCTGCATTACCCCACTCCCACCCTGCACACATATTTTTTTCTCACACCCTCTGTCTCTCCCTCCCCTTTTTCCCTACATCACACACATCCTTTTTGCCTTATTACACATACGCTCTGTCACCTTCCCTGACACATCTCTCATCTCGCTCTCTCACTCTGTATTTCAATCAGAAATAATCTTTCCATATCACAAATCCTCTTGCTTTCCTATTCGACAGCTGCCGTCTGTTCTGCCATCTCTCCCTCATGAATTCAGCCTCTCCCTCTTAGTCGATCTCTCTTTTACTTTAGTGTTTTATATAGATCTGGAAGCCATCTCCAATTATCCTACATATCTTTATTACTCTTCTTCTGCCCCCGTTGTTTCACTCTTGTGAACCCCCATCACTTGCAGTTAATCTTTCCCCCTTTTCATGGCTGGATTTATACACAGGGTGCCCCTAGGCTGGGACCAGTTGTTGCCCCCATTTCCCATTTACACCTCCCCCTTAATATACACATGCAAAGTCTCATCTCATTGGGTCCAGAGCATAGGGATTGGTGCACAGGCGATTTGAAGAGATACTGTATGTCCACATGTCCCCAATGCTTCTGAACCCATTGCAATTTGGCTGGGTAACATGCCACCCCTAAATTCTGCCACTGTAGGCCTGGGCTTTTCCACAAATCTGGGCCTGTCCCTTTTAATTTTGTTTTTCCATTGTCTTGTTAAAATTCACCCCTATTTTACCTATCTTTTTTTCCTGACCTGCAAGATGTATCTTAATTCTTTATATTCACTACCTTACCCCATACACATCCTGCTTTTATTGTACAGGTATGGGACCTGTTATCCAGAATGTTTGGGATGTTATCCAGAATGTTTGGGACCTGGGGTATTCCAGATAATGGATCTTTCCATAATTAGGATCTTCATACCTTTAGTCTACTAGAAAATTATGTAAAAATTAAATAAACCCAATAGGCTGGTTTTGCCTCCAATAAGGATGTATTATATCTTAAATGGGATCAAGTAAAAGCTACTGTTTTATTATTACAGAGAAAAAGGAAATTATTTTTGAAAATTTGGATTATTTGAATAAAATGGAGTCTATGGGAGACGACATTTCTGTAATTTGAAGCTTTTTGGATAATGGGACCCATACATGTACTGTAATCTTCTGTGTTTTATTTCTTGCCCCAATCCATTGTTCAACTTTTCGAAATTAATCTTTTTCTTGTGATTACCTTCACAGTCAATATTTCTGGTTGGTTTAGGGTGGGAGTGGGGTGATTGGGTACTGGGAAACCTAGCACTCCCCAGTTGTGTGCACCAGAAATACGCCTTCCGGGGTTGGTGGATAATATACATCCTCTGAACAAAACCAGGACTTATTGTATTGTATTGTGCCAAGAAACTGATGCTTATGAACTGGATGGGAACAGTTGGTCAGTGGGTCAAAATCCCTCCCCTCCATCAGACTTACTTACAAAGCAGAAGAGGGTGACCTTCTCCTATGGCCTCCTTTGGTAGGATGATGTCCAGTGAAGGTGGCTAATGCCCTGTAGCCACATTCTAGATTCACCCAGGCCCAGACTTGTGGCAAGCATGATGCCCATCTGCATCAGCTGCCTAATTTCTACAATCACTGAGTTCACCCTTTCCCTCTCACATTTGGAATGGATTTGTACAAAACACAGTTAATTAAAAATTCTCTCCCTGTTTTATCAAGTCATTGTCCAACAAATTTGGTACAGGCGTGGGATCCGTTATCTGGAAACCCGCTGTCCAGAAAGCTCCAAATCACAGAAAGGTCATCCCCCATAGACTCCATTATCATTAAATAAATAAAAATGATTTCCCATTTCTCTGTAAAAAATGAATCAGTCCCTTGTGCTTGATCCCAACTAAGGTATAATTAATCCTTACTGGAAGTAAAACCAGCCAATTGGGTTAGTTTAATGTTTCCATGATTTTCTAGTAGTAGGGGTACCCAAAAGGTAGATGGGATCTACCAGTAGACCTTTAGCTGGTGATCAGTAGATCTCAAGACACTGTCAACAAACAGCTTGCCAATTTCACCCTCCTGTTTCATGTTTTTCATTCAGATAGTTATTATGTTAAGGTTACATAAGGAATGGTTGCTTGTTAAATAGAGTAAAAAAAATGATCTCATAAATCAATATAATTTAGGTAATATTTTCCATGGAACAGAATGCTAACAATGCTTTTATGGATATAAATCACAATAGGTCAACATCACCAAAAGCAGACCTCGCATTATTAAAGGACAAGGAAAAGAAAAATAATAAAATCCCATTTTTACTTTCTTTAATGAAAAGAAATCTATCTCCCATATACTTTAATTAAAAAAGTCTACTGTTTTTATAAGAAACCTGATAGTATGCAGTGAAATTCTCCCTTCATTTACTTCTGTGGATAAGAATTGTCCCTAACTGCTCTGCAGGGAAACAATCACACTTATGAACAGCAGGGGGAGCCCCCACCTTACTTCCCAGCCATGCAGAACTCCAGCAGCTTTGTTTCCCTGTAGAGCAGTCAGCAACTGTGTAGAGATTTGTACTGGATTCCCCTTTACTGTTTCCAACTCCAGTTGCAGGGACAAAGATCATGGAGCCAGATTTAAACAGATAAACTGGGATTCTATTTGGAGGATTATTTTGCTGCAGCCTCTGGTTCTGGAGAGTTGGAGAAAGCTTGAATTAAACAATACAAAAACTATTAAATCCACATTAGATTACATGACAACACAGGACCCAGTGCAGTCTGTATATTCTGATTATTAATCAGTCTTACTGTATCGGCTTCTGGCAGATATTATTTGACTTGGGCTGTTTTGATCATTTATGACGATCTCTAATCAGCACAGACCACACTGAGCATGTGTATGTAGTCTAGTCTTGCAAAGATGTATAACAAAGTTACAAGATGACAGCCCCCTGTGGCCAACTTTGAAAACATAAATTATTTGTTTGATTAGACTTGTGGTGCAGTAAGTTTATGTTTAGTATACAAAATACAGCATTTCCAGCCTTATTCTATTTTAGACTTTCCTTGTCCTTTAATGTATGGGCAGTCTTGACTTAAGGTATGAAGATCTAAATTTTACAGCGACATCCATTATCAAGAAAACCCCAGCTTCCGATCATTCTGGAGAACAGGTCCCATACGTGTACCTTTTCTTCCATTTCACTTCCTCTAATATTTCATTTATAATGAATACATAGATGTGTTAAATCAATACAGACCAATATCACCATTTGTTATTTATTTATTATTTTTCCCCCTAATGAAAGGGTAGGGTGTATTTAGCACCCCTAGTGTATGTAGTTCCCTTGAAGCTCAAAGAGCTTTAAAACGTTTTACAGCAGTGATCCCCAACCATTTGCTCATGAGCAGCACGTTGCTCACCAACTCCTGGGATATTGCTCCCAGTGACCTCAAGTGTTTAATGGCTTGTTTGAAAGACATATGTTATGATTTGATTATTTTTGCATATTCCATATATAAAATACTGCCTGGCCTATGTGTAATTTAGCAAAAATCGTATGTCTGTTTTTTTAATTGATGACTATTAAAGTAATGTTCATTTCAGAATGCTGGGGTATATTCAGGCTTATACCCCTCCAGTTGGAACCCCCTGAGTCTGGGGAAAGAGTGTACTCTACCACCAGCCCTCCACCTGCTCCTTCTAAATCAGTGATACTCAGCCAGTGGCTTGTAGGTAACATGTTGCTCACCAGTCCATTGGATGTTGCTTCCAGTGACCTCAAAGCAGATGCTTATTTTTATTTTTGCCTTGGAGGCAACTTTTTGTTGCATAAAAACCAGGTGTACTGCGAAATATAGCTGGAGGCTGCCAGTGCACATAGTGGCTACCAGAAGGCCAACAGCACTTTTTTTGCACCACTTATTTTTTACTCTTGCATTGCTCCCCAACTCTTTTTTTACATCTAAATGTGGCTCACAAGTAAAAGGAGTCGGGGACCGGGGCCCCTGTTCTATATGACAGCATGTGAATGAGAACTTTTGATACTATTCTTTGGTTTTAGACTGAAGCACTGTGTCACTGCTATTATTTCTTTCCACCTGTTTTTGACCCTTGTACAAACTTGCTCTGACACCTTGGTCTGGATACAGACTCAAATCTGCATTACTAGAATTTACTGAGGCCCCCTCCTAATCTTTGGGAATAGGACTTTTTCTAAATAAGCTTCTAAGCAATCCGTGCCCTACTGGGTAATCTATACCGTCTAAGACCCCAGGCAATCTCGGGTCTGCTTCCTCTATAGTTATGCCGTTGCTAACAATTGCTGCCTGCTGCAACCTTTTGCCTTAAATACAGCCTTTACTTTCTGCTGCCAACTCTGGTTCTTGCCTGCCAGTCTACATTACTGGTGCCTGCTTTGATAAAGTCTCATGATCCTCCTGGCCATTTCAGGGGAACAGAGTCTTCCGAGGTGTCATTGCAAAAAGAATGGAAGTTGATGAATAATGGATTGGCTTCTATGAATCTCACCATCTTTTCCCATGCCAGATTGTTAAGCTCCCCATAGACGCAACGATCTTTCGCTCCCGAACGACCGATTTTGGGGAAGTCCGACCAATCTGTCAAATTATCGTGCGGTTAGTGGGATACAAACGATCGTTCATCTTACGATTTTTCGTCCGACATTGGTCTGAAGATTGATCGGCCAGGTTAGAAAATCTTTATCGCTCCCCATGCAATCTACCTATGTTGCAGGGCAAAGCAGGCTGCGATCCTTCAGTTTTGCTGGCAATATCGCCTGAAATGGTCTTTTTAGTTGATGGACAAATCTGACATTAAACGATCGTTTTGAGACAATCGTGGTCTCAAGATAACCATTGGATCTTTCAAAAATCTTTGCGTCTATGGCCAGCTTTAGTAGGGGTTAGTATCTATTTTTGGGCCTTTCCATAAAAGTGTGTTACGCAGCATAGCAAAAGTCCTATTTATTAGACTTATGTTAAATACTGATTTATAACTATCTTACACTTTGTTTTTTTTCTCCAGGTTTTTCAGTGTGGTTCAATACAAACTGTTAAACTTTAACTAAACCTAAAGGAAAGATTAACAATTAATTTAACTGCTTATTTATGTTAAAGATAAAATCAATTTTTAATGGGTGTGCATTATTTTATTTTTTTTGTTTTTTTTTAATTATTGGTCTTTTTCTTCAACAGCTGTCCTGCTTTCACTGACACCATATAAAAAAACAAATGTTCTATAAGGCTACACATATATTGGCCCCTCTCCTATTCATACTCCAGCGTCTTATTCAAATCAATACATGGTTGCTAGGGTAAATTGGATCACAGAAACCAGCAAATAATACAAAAACACAAAATGTTAAAGAACAAGTAAACGTTTTTTTTTTCTATCTCTAAATTTGCTCTAAACAGCCCCTCAAATTAATGTACCTTAGTCCCTGCTGCAAGTCTGCTCTGGTTTCTGTGTTATCAGCAGCTTGTTTCACCTTCTTCCTGGTGCAGAGTGAAGCCCCGCCCCTTAGCTTTCTGAGCTGACCTTATATCTTGGACTAGTCCAGGAGATCATTTGCATACTATGACATAGCAGAGAGCAGTGTGTGTAGCAGCTTTTGCTTGGGGAAACTAGCTTACTAATGAAACACTGGCTCCCTCTTCCTCTCTATTGTGGAACAGCAGCAAATGGACTGCTCAGTAAACTAAAGGGCTGGGCTTCACTCTGCACCAGGAAGAAGAGGAAACAAGCTGCTGATAACACAGAAACCAGAGCAGACTTGCAGCAGGGACTAAGGTACATTAATCTGGGGGGCTGTTTAGAGCAAATTTACAGAAAGAAAAAGAAAAACATTTACTTTTCCTTTAAAACTAATTACAAAATGTCTCAGAATATAATACTCTACATAATGCTAAAAGTTATTTTAAAGGTAAACAATCCCTTTAAAAAAAAAAAAAAAAAAAAAAAAAAAAAAAAAAAAAAAAAAAAAAAAAATATATATATATATATATATATATACAGATATATAAATATATATAATATATATTCCCCTTTCCCCCCTCAGCACCAGACTACTAGGGCATGCAATGTTCTTTTCAACTGTACATAAATGTAAGAGATAAAAAGCAGTCACATTTCAATAAATATGTATGAGCTCTGTATACCACACATGAACGCACCTTTGTAGTTTCTTTATTTTATTATTACAAAGACAGGAAAACAAAAGTATTAGTCATTGCCTTAAATATGATGTTTGGTAGCAGTGGCGTAACTAGATGTTACTGGGCCCCATAGCAAAATAAATTTAGGCCCCCAAAATATCCAGCTGTTGCCCTGTATTACCAATATATATTAAAATTGCACATTAATTAGGGCCACATGGGGCCCCCCTGCAGCCGCAGGGTCTGCTTCCTCTGTAGTTACACCTTTGAGTGGTAGTTAACCTTGAATGCTGCCTGCCTGGGATGTATAACAACATGTAGGCTTTGATTGTTTTGGTTCCCCATGATGACCCTCCATGATGATCCTCAAGATAAGGGATCTCATACCTCCATTGTGGTTTGTGTTTCTCCATGCAGCAGTCCTACCCTGCTTTGTGACTCAGATAGCTTACATGCTTTAGGCTTCAGACTGGGGATTGCGGACATTGTCCTCGTCTTCCTGTTTAAATCTCACATTAAAGGCCCTGAACAAGCTTAGTAGGGAATCTCTATTACTGCCATTGATTTCCCACACTGCATGCTGCTTGTTAGGGAACTACATGCTAATAATATGATGTGCATCACTTAGATATCCAATACCCATGTTGGGGCTATATTTATATATATATATATATATATATATATATATATATATATTCTCTAGCTGTGGTGGTGAAGTGAGAAGCAATTGTTCAGATAAGAAAGAAGTGGATATTTAATTTCATGGCGTGTTTTGGTTTAATCCGGACAATAAACCATGAACCTTTTTTCTCTATGATTTTTAAAGTTGAGATGACTGTCTAATAACAAATGCATGGTCTATTGCAAGTGTCTTCTATAGACGTTTATTTGAACTGCCAGACTAGAGCTTGTGCCCACACTTGGCAGGTGATCTGGAAAAGTGTACAAATAATTTTTTAAGGCAACTGTAGCCTGAGTAGTACTGGTGCAATTTCAGTGTACGTTTGTGGGAGGCAATTTTGTTGACTGAATGGGACTGTATGTAAAGAGAAGAAACTATTAGGAAAATAAATTGAGTACAGAGTTGAAATATAAGTAGTGTGGAGTATGGTTTTCAGGTGGGCCCTTGGCACCCCTGTGTGACCCTGGTGCCATTGCCCTGTCATGTTAAGGATTTTTCACTCTAGACATCAACCAACGTTGTTGGCTCATATCCCTTGTTTCAGATTCTTGTGACTGATTGCATTGCATTTCCTTCCATTAATCTACTATACACACTAATGCACTCAAGTTTTTGTGTAATAATGTTAAGATAAACAAAGGTCTGGGGCCAGATCATATTCATCCCAGGGTACTTATCGAGCTTACTCTGTGATTGCCAAACCTCTTTACTAAATTTTTCAGGATTCATTAGGGTCTGGCATGGTGCCGAGTGACTGGCGAATTGCTAATGTGGTGCCGCTATTCAAAAAGGGATCCCCTTCTCAGTCTCAAAACCATAGACCAGTTAGTCTGACGTCGGTGGTATGAAGGCTTTCGAAAGTTTAATAAAGGATAAGATACAATACTATGAGTTTGTGCCAGCATGGGTTTATGCGTAATAGATCTTGCCAGACTAACTTAATTTTTATGAGAAGGTAAGCAGGGACCTCGATTCTGGGATGGCTGTGGATGTGGATTTACTTTGACTTGAAAGCATTTGATACAGTGCCATACAGAACGTTACTGGTTAAATTAAGTAACCTTAGCCTGAAACATAGTATTTGTACCTGGGTAGGGAACTGGCTAAAAGATAGACTACAAAGAGGGGTGGTAAATGGAACATTTTCTAATTGGACCAGTGTTGTTAGTGGGGTACCGCAGGGCTCTATACTGGGTCCCTTGCTTTTCAACTTGTTTATTAATGACCTGGATGTGGGCATTGAAAGTACGGTTTCTATTTTTGCAGATGATACAAAATTGTGCAGAACTATAGGTTCCTTGCAGGATGCTGCCACTTTGCACAGTGATTTGTCTAAGTTGGGAAACTGGGCAGCAATCTGGAAAATGAGGTTCAATGTTGATAAATGCAAGGTTATGCACTTTGGCAAAAATAACAAATGCAAGTTATACACTAAATGGCAGTGTGTTGGGAGTTTCCTTAAATGAGAAGGATATTGTTTTTTTTTTAGATAACAAGTTGTCTAATTCTGGGCAGTGTCGTTCTGTAGCTACTAAAGCAAATAAAGTTCTTGCATAAAAAAGGGCATAAACTCAAGGGATGAAAACATAATTATGCCTCTTTATAGATCCCTAGTAAGGCCTCATCTGGAGTATGCAGTGCAGTTTTGGACTCCAGTCCTTAGGAGGGATGTAAATGAGCTGGAGAGAGTGCAGAGACTAAGTGCAACTAAACTGGTTAGAGGGATGGAAGACTTAAATTATGAGGTTAGACTGTCCAGGTTGGGGTTGTTTTCTCTGGAAAAAAGTACATTGCCACAAATTCGGGCCTGCCTACCTCTCCAGTCTGAGACTGCCAAGGAATCCAAAGCCAATAGACGAAAGTGGTCTTAACAACAACCGTGCCCTCTTTGAGCCAGGTCTGGGAATGAAGGAACCTAATGGCCACACATCTCCCCCTAAATCAGTACAGACCCATAGGTATTAACCCAAATCCATTTAAAAGTTAAAAATGTCATTAAAGAGAATGTATATGTATCAGCTGGAATTTTAAAAAAATTCTTAGCCTTGAACAATGGTTTGATTACATTTTTTAATGGAAGTGTACAAAACTCCTAGGGGTGTAAAAAATGTGATCCAGTCATAATTTACTATGATTCTTATGGAGGCTGGTAGGGCCTGTTTTGTTTCTTTAGGAAAAATCTTATTCTTTTTATCCATTTCTTTACCCAATTCCATCTGTCCTCTAAATTACAAGAAAGTGAGTTTATTTTGGTATTGAAAGGAAAATATGCCATGATTATTTTTCCTCTACCCGTTTTATAATCCATCATTTCCTTCCCTCCTGCAGGTTTATAACCAGAAAGTTCTCTGATCGTATGGCCCTCCTGGGCAGGACAGCAACTAATCTGCAATGAGATGGTCGAGCACTCAATTCTGATTGGCTGCTGCTCCAATCAGTAGACTCCATAAGTGCCAGAGCTGGAGTATCAGAGTGGTTTCTGGTTGTAAACCTGCAGGAGGGAAGACATTGTATTACAAAAAAAATTCAATAGAGAAAATAATTCAAGTATAGTGGAAAGCCGCTACCTTGGAAGATCCATCTTTAGCTTCACTGCTAATATCTTAGGAGTCATGACCCCACAGGTGAGAATTTTTTTCTGCTTTATCTTTATAAGAGTTGTTAAACTGATTCAGTGAGAACAGAGATAACCGACTTCAGTTTACCACATTAAAACAACATATAAGTAAATGATGGGATCTACCAGTTAGCGTCCCTTCTTGGAGTCACAGTCCATGCCTTTACCAGCGAATAACTGACCACTGATTTTGATTATAGTGCAGCGTAAGAATAGTCCTGAAGATGATCCTATAATAGTAGACACGCTATAAAATGGAATAGCTAATATAAAAAGGTCACTCTTCTGAGACAGAACATGAACAAAATGTCATGCTGGATCAGGTACAATGTACAGCACTGCTGACTTTCATAGCGACTTGTCTTCACTGCATATAGATGGTAACGTTCTTTAGTACAGGCTGTAACCATGAGCCGCTAGTGCTTGTCTTGCAATCCATTTTATACCTCCCACTCCCTGTGTATTCTCAGATCTTTTAAAGCTCCATCCGTCTCGCAGGCTCTTCTCAATTGTGTATTTAAACGCTGGCCAATAAGATCTACAAGATCCATTAAATATGTCCATAAATTGTTGCAGAACAAAGGCATCCTGGCCATTCCACTGCTGGAGAATGGGTGCACCTATTGTATAATTCATGCTGTATTCATATCTGACTCATTAGAAACTATTCTGCATCATTAAAGGGTCTACCTACTCATTAGAAAGCAGTCTCACCAATTAGGAGATATTTTTTGATCATTAGAAGGCAATTCCGCTTAGTAGCGGTCTGTCTTTAATTAAGAGGAAGTCTAATCCAATAAAAGGCAGTCTTACACTAGCTGTTTTTTTGCAGACAGCTCTAACTGCTGCAAAGAAGTCACCGGCACATTAAAAGCTTGATCATTTATTCACTAGAAGTAGTCTCATGAGCATAGCAAGATGTATAGGGCAAGTTTATTCATAGAGCAGAAAGCAATGAAACTTGGAGAGGGTTTCTGAAGAGGCAACGATATATCCTTTCTCTAAATATACTCATATTGCTGAGTAACCTTTTCATTATTGACTCCTGTTTATAAATAGCACTAGCCTATAACAAAGAATTCTACATGGGATAGTCAGTCATTCACATGAAACTTGTGCACGAAACACAAAGGCATCGCCAGCGCTTGGTCTGACCCATGCTGTGACCATCTGCTATAAGTACCCTTGTGCCAGTGCTAGGTCTAACCCACATTCCGGGGCAAAAGATCCAGGGCCCACCGGGTTTTTTCCCGGTGTTCCGTCGGCCCAGTCCGACCCTGACTGCAGTAGATTTTGGCATGGGAATTTTGCACGACTGCAACTATGCTAGTGGTTGTAAATTACACCTTTTATTTCATCCTTGTGTTTGTAATGGTTTGGTCCAATACAATAAAAAAAATATGGGCAGGTTAAATGGTGTCTGATCAAACTGACCATAGTAGGTGTGAAAGCATGTTGGTTGAAGGAATATTGGACAGCATGTTCCATGTGAATCTTCTTTTTGTGTGTACAAATATTGGCTTTTTATCGTTGTATCGGAATGTAGGTCAGATCTAGCACTGGCAAAAGGGTACTTATAGCCCACTCCCTGGACTCCTTCTCCTCACCTCCCTCCCTGAACCTAGTCACTTCCCAAATATGATGGGTAAAGTTAGGTGCTAATGGAGAGAAGACTTTGTGGCTAAGGGGCTCAGGGGGTGGTGCAGGGGCCCTGAGGCTGCAGGCCCGGTGGGCCCTAGGCTCCCCAGTCGGATGCTGACTACAGTTGTACTCTGCACCACTACAGCACTTCCTCCTGTTCCAAATTCAGCACAGGGGAGCCCTGGAGCCACCACCACCTCTGAGCCAGGCAGGCTCCAGTTAGTAATCTACAGCAAACGCCACAGTTCAGTTTCACCAAAAAACACGGCACTTGCAACCGGATTTACAAAATATTCAGTGCTATTGCTACTGATTCATGTTAAAGTGAAAGGACAATTCAACTGGTTTTAATGCACTGGCCACAATTGTATTAGATCAGGGGCATCTGCCCCAAGTGACTGCAATCATACTGGAATTATAGGGGGAAAATACTTCATTGTGGGTAAAAATGCATGGTAATTGCACTCACAATTGATCTTCACTAACTCCACTTGCCTTCCCCCTACAATCTCTATGTGAAATGTGCTGTGTTTGGAATTAAACCCAGGACTCAAACCATTTTCAGCATTATACTTGCAATTATATGTTGCATAAACTGTTTTAAATATTTCTGTGGGGTAGGAACTTCAGACCTCTCATTGCAAAGCACCATTTTTGGGTGACCCCATTTTCATATCCATACAGGTATGGGATCCATTATCCAGAAACACATTATACACAAAGCTCTGAATTACAGAAAGGCTGTCTCCCGTAGACTCAATTTTATCCAAATAATCAAAATTCTTAAAAATTTTCTTTTTCTGTGTGAAAATAAAACAGTACCTTGTGCTTGATCTCAACTTAGACATAATGAATCCTTTTTACAAGGGATTGGGTTTATTTTCTTTATGTTTACATGATTCTCTAGTAGACTTAAGGTATGAAGTTCCAATTTAATGAAAGACCTGTTAACCGGAAAACCCAATTCTGGATAACATACTTGTATATATTTCTATTTGTTGGTTTAAAATATATTAATGGGTATAGTGTTAAATACATTGACACATACCATACTTTATAACAGTTCCAAAGAATTGAAAGGTGACTATACCCTACACACAGACTACCAGCTGTAATGCAATCAAATGGTCATATATGGCTCTGGCAATTACCAGCCTGGCCAGTACAAGTGGTACCTGATGCCAATGTTATAATTGGATTAAAATTTTAAAAAATATAGATAGGTTGATATTTTTTCCAGAAAAGGTGGCATTTGTGATTTATAAATCTCATTGACCTGCTGATGCCTCATCCGTGAACTAAAGCATCAGGAGATCCTATCTTTCCAGGCAGACCAATGGCAACCTGCTAGAACTGCAAGATGATTCAGTTAGTGCACCTTAATATATCCATGGATACATTAATGGTTGAATTTGAAAGGGCAAAATTGCACAAACATGCCGATATGTACAAGCCTGTGTATGAATGGCCACCTTTGTACTCACCAACTCAGTGTAGCCAGCATTATATTGATAAGCCATTGTTTTCTCTTTTGTACATCTTAATTGCAGCTAATGACAGCAAACATGTAGACCTGGATTATTCAGAAAACAGAGCTTTATTTGTTGCTACATTTGTATTTATGAACACAAGAGGGATGAAAAAGAAAAGAAGAAAAGTAATTTGTAGACTATCAAGAAAGATTTTGGAATGCTTTCATGGTTTTGCTGAGCATGAGCTTGATAGTTGAAACATCTCTTGGACTTGGCAATACTATTTTACTCAGCAAGAAAAGTAATACATAGATAATTCGTTAGTTGAAGGCTATATTTAAAGGCTCTCACACCCATTGCAATAAAAGTTCAGCGAGTGCTCTCATATTTGAGTAGCCTGAATCAGGACTTGCAATGAGAGCACTCCCAGTTACTGAGAGAACACTAAGAGGGCCCTCTCACATAATGGGTGGCCCTCTCACATAATTGGTGGCACTCTCACATAATTGGTGGCACTCTCACATAATTGGTGGCACTCTCACATAATTGGTGGCACTCTCACACATTAGAACTCAGTCATGTTAGGAATTCTTTCACTGTGGGTTTATTCTAAATCATTAGAATACATAATGTACCTTAAATGGCAGGCAAACCTCTATCTTTTTCTCACGGGTAGATAGATACTCTTTGAGGAAGACAAGAACATTTCTTTGGGCATAAAAAGTTGGATGTGGGAGTAGGTGCCAGGGTGAAAGTACAGCACAGCAAGCCAACCTCTCTCAAACCACATTTAGTGGGATTAGAAAACCTCTCCCCTGAAAACTTAGAGCAGTTTTCAAACCCACTGCCACCCCAATACGTTGGCCAAACATTTGCAATGCATTATTATTCCTCCAGTACCGTACAGTGACTTGGGGTTTACATATTTGTGGTACCTTGTGCATGGGTTTATGTGGCTTATACTTTATATTTTATAAAAACACATCAGTTTTCCTGAATTTATTGCTATCATGAGCACTGCAAAAAAAAAAATTGCCTATGCCAAATTGCTTGGCAGGGCGTGAAAGTGCAGGCCATTGTCCCCCTTTCATAATTGTGAATAGTGATTAAAGAGATTTTAAAACATTGATAATTACTTTGTGTGGACAGTATATGATATATCCGTAATATAAGAGTAGAACAGGGGCTGTGTGAATAGCCTAGGATTACCGATCCGGCTAACAAAGGAGCATACTTGGTAGATTTGCTGTAATTGGGAATGATGTTTCATTAGCAATGGGTTTACTTGGACAACATCATGGCCAGAGCCTCCCCAAACCACCACCAATGAATTTCATACAGCAAACAGGATGGAGTTATTTTACAAGAAGTTGAGACTGCATTTGTCCTGTGGTGTGTTCTTGGGTTATTATACATGAAATGCATATTACATTTACCCTGCCAGGTGTACTGGCAATTATTTACACTATTGTGTGTTTTGGCGGCATTACATAGGGAATTTGCATTGTATATATCCTGATATGAGTTCATAAGCTGGCACTATATTTACCCTGCAAGGTGTACTGGCAGGTATTTTGCATCCTGCTATGTGTTCTGGGGTATTATACATGGAACGTGCCTTTAAGCCTCCACCAAATAATAACCAAAGAATCGCCCCCTCGGCCTAAATCTTCTTTGTTGCTTAGAATTGCACAAAGCCCAGCTACATGCACATTTCCTGGGCATAGCCGTGCCATAACAAAGCCCTGATGAAGTGGCCATTTCATGCTGAATTAGCCAGTTCATAAAGAGCGACTGACAGAGAATGCAGCAGCACAGAAGATGCCATTGCTCTATACATTTTATTTTTTGCCTAGTTTGCATTCCACTTTTATTATCCGTCAGCCTCATTAATAAGGGTACTTTTTCCTTTACACAAGATGTGATTCAGTAAGCATAAAGCTGGGTGAAGCAAGAGTCAAACATTGGCCCATCTATAGATAGGGGTGGCATATAAAGAGGTTACAATCACATGCCGCCCCAGTGAAAGGAAGCCTTTTACAGCAGGGAATAAGAGTGGGCATTGTGCACAGGTCATTGCTATTAACCCAAATGGGAAATGGGGGGGATAAAGATGCAACCAAGGGAGATAATGCTGCATATCTGAGAGTGAAAACAGCCTCTGTGAGGGGAAACATACGTAGGATTGACAGGGCAAAAGGACAGAGAGCAGTACAGGGTGAATGAAAGAGAGGGAGGGGGTAGGTTAGGAGAAACCAGTAGTTAGGAAAATGAAGGGAAAATAACATGTAGAGGAGAAAATAGAAGAGCATCAATAGGAAAGTACAGGGCACCGAAGAGAATAATGACAGCAAAACAAAATCCACTGTGAAAAGACAGAAATTGCTTGACTGAAAGCCGTGAGAAATGTAATATAATGCAAGTATGCATGACTTATAAAGGTTACATCAATGCCGAGGGCACAGCTGGTTCTGGCTACTAAAATGTCAAGACAGGTAGCGATGCACTTTCTGCATGAGTTGCTCAGCGGCTGTACCCTCTAACACTGGCATTACACGCACTCTGCACTTTTTCTCTGCCAAAGGCTTTTGTGTACCTGGTCTGTGCCCTTTCAACAGAAAGCCCCCAAACAGCAGCAATCTGAAATAGTGTTATAGTGCATAGATGTGAGATAAAGCTTAAAGGAACAGTTCAATGTGAAAATAAAACTAGGTAAATAGATAACCAGTGTAAAATAAAACATTTTTCTAATATAGTTAGTTAGCCAAAAATGTAATGTATAAAGGCTGGAGTGACTGGATGTATAACATAATAGCCAGAACACAACTTCCTGCTTTTCAGCTCTCTAACTCTGAGTTAGTCAGCGACTTTAAGGGGGGCCACATTGGACATAAGTGTTCAGCGAGTTTGCAATTGATCCTCAGCATTCAGCTCACATTCAAAAGCAGCAGTTATGACCCAGGTGGACCCCCCCTCAAGTCAACCAATCAGTGGAAACCAAGAGAGCTGAAAAGCAGGAAGTAGTGTTCTGGCTATTATCTTAGACATCCAGTCACTCCAGACTTTATACATTACATTTTTGACTAACTAACTGTATTAGAAACATTTATTATTTTACACTGGTTATCTATTTACCTAGTTTTAAAAATTGTACCAATACTTGGGTCTAAATGGAACCCTAGGCAGGTTAGAGATTTGGGCCCTTCCATCTGTATATTTAGGTTTTTTTTAATAAAAATGTTTTCTCCCAGAGATGTGCATGTTTGCTATTGCAGTTTCCAATACTACCCCAAACAATTTTAGTCCACACATTTGGGATTATGTAAAAAAAGACACTGTTTGCCCAGGGGCAGTAACCCATAGCAACCACAGCAGGTAGCATTTGCTGGTCACCTGTTTCATTGCTATAGGTTACTGCTTCTGGGCAAATGTAGTGTCTTATTACATACTTTTTGCTGCTTTGGCTGATTTGGCTGAATTCTAGGAGACCTAATGCATAGCCCAGGTCTATAGACCCCCCCCCCCCCCCCCCCATGATGTTGCCAAGTCTTGTTGCCTCCTCATTGAAAGAACATTGGCTTTGGTACCAACATGTTACAGGGCACAGTCTCTTTATGCTCAATTTCAGCATCTCCTTCTATTTTAATCAAATGCCCTCTGGCTGCAAAGGGATTTAGACTGTGGTTTCAGGGATTTGTTTTGCACATAAACACCAACTTATAAATTCCAGTGAGCACATTCTTACTGTTCCTCAAACACTTTAATAGCAACAAGGTGGAGTATATTAGTTAGGCCCATGTCAATATATCCCCTTCTGCTTTTATCTGCAAGTGTAATTAATGGAGTCCTAATCAATAGCCTTTTCTTTTATTGACTTCATTCGGCTCAAGAGGTCAGTTTATATCTTAGTTATTGTCCTGAATACAGAATAAGGAGTTTGGCACTGCCATTGTTCATGATGTATAGGAGGAGGCCGGTACTGTAGAGAGGCTGAATTGCTGTGTTTAATGCACCTATGGTAGTGATTTACTAGTATGTACTTTGTAGAAAAAGAGGTGGTTAAGTGATGTGTCAAAACTACAGGGTTAGCCAGCTTTTCCCAGTAATATAGTAATTGATATTGAAAGGTGCATGTACAGCAAGTTCAGTCAGTCTCATGCCCAAATAGATCTTGCCTAACTTCTAAATTATCCAGAGCAATGCAGGGAAAAAAATGGTAATTGTATCAGGCCAAATTGGCCAGGCGGCTTTATCCACGAATAGAGGAATTGTTGCTGCAGGCGGGGGACGCAAGCGTCCGAACTGGGGGAGGTACTGGTACTGTGCCTGGCACCCTTCTTAATTTGTGTCCTAATACACGTCATACCTCCATTATTTTGGAAATAAAAAAAGTTGCAAAATTGTTTTGGACCGTGCCAGTTTTGTGGCCACGTCCCCTAATTACCATGTTCATTTTACAAAATTTGCCAGTTTATGAAAGTTTGAACATATTTCTGTTTTTTTTTCCAGTTATTACAGTTTTGCTAATGAAGGTGAAGTGCTCTTTAAGCTGTGACCTGTTATCTTATATTGTTACAATTACTTATTTGCTTATCTTGAAATTGTTAAAAAACTAAAAGTATCTTATCATCTGCTGAGGCTGTTCTGGGCTCTCTGCCAAAAGCCAATTAAGTTTCTGGCTGTTCAGTGCAGAGAAAAAAATGGGACTGTCCAGTACAAATGAGGGACTGCGGGTTGAGCTGTGAAAAGAGGGGCTGTCCCTCTAAAAAATGGGAGTTGGGAGGTATGACAGATGACTCTTCTGTCTACCCCTACCTCCAGCTCTGATTGGAATCGGTCTCCAGTTTGCCTCTGCAGAGAGCTAAATTCCTTTCCAACTGCCAGTCCCTGGATGAATAAAGTACTGAGTAACCTTATATATTCTTATATCTGCATCAGCAACCTCACAGCCATTGACAATGGGATGTAATGTGTATGTACTTTTTTCATTTTAACATGTCAGATTGTTTAATAATTGTATCCTAAAACCCCTAAACGTCCCACATAATTCATATCTACCTTGTTATTTAAAATACACTTTGCGTCCGTATAATAACACAAATTCCTTATCCATCGAATGCTTGGGCAGACAGAGCACAGCGGAGGAGGAAACTAATATCATTTGCTCTATACTGATGCATACTAATGGGAATGGCACTGTGCAGTGCAGGATAAAGTCTCGGGGTTTGGAATAAAAGCCCCCATACACGGGCCGATAAAAGCTGCCAACAGAGTCAGCAGCTTATTGGCCCGTGTGTGGGGCCATCCGACGTGCTTCCCCAATCAATATCTGGCCGAAAGTCGGGCAGATCTCTATCGGGCAGGTTAAAAAATCCCGTCGGATCAGAGCAGCATCTGTGCATGTATGCGGTTCTTGCGATCAGCCTGATATAGCCCACTTCAATGTGGGCTTATCGGGGACGGGGAGAGATCCGCTCATTTGGCGACATCGCCAAACAAGCAGATCTCTGCGTCTATGGCCACCTTAAGGGCTCTTACACACGGGCGTTTTTACCTGCACTCCCCTGCGGCTGAACGCAGAAAAACGGAACGCAGGGGAGCGCAGGTAAAAACGCTCGTGTGTAAGAGCCCTTAGGCTGCTGTTCCAATGCAAGGACCCTATCCTCCAAAGCCTTACAATTATGTCTTTCATCTTAAATGCACAGTGCTTGACAGGACACTAATTAAATAGAGCAAGGTGCATTATTGCTTGATTACATTTTTATTGGCACTCTAATTGAATTATTACTGGCCCCATGGGGAGCTGTAAGTTACATGGAGGGAGGAGAAATGCATGGATGGAAAGTAAGCAGAGCGTGGGTTGGAGCAAAGTCAAGGTTAAAGAGGGAGACAAAGTTGTTATATACAGAATAAAGGGAGAAATAAGTGTAAGCAGCTTTGCTTAAGGGAGAGATGGAGAAGGTCACACAGAAAGAAATAGTCTGAAGAGAATATAAAGTGGCAGAGACATTAGAGAACATAGGCTTTGGCTGTGTGATCACTATAGTGAGGGCAGGGTAATAGAATGGGATAGTATAATGGAAGAGAGGAGATGTAAGTATTGGAGAAAGAGGGTGAGATCCAGTGAGACATATCAGTTCTACGTTATGGTCTGTGACACTCATTGATTTACCAATCACGAGCTAATATGTCTCCAATGCTTCATTTGCACCATTCAGTATGTGTGAGAGGAAGATCATGCTTATCACTCTAATGCTGCCACTTATCTGTCTGGGTTGATAATAGCACGATGCTTCTGTGCCTTGGATTCAGTGGCGTGTGAGTGACAGGGCCCACCTCTTGCTGAACAGCACCTGAGCGGTGTTAGGAGCTCATTTACTAGAGAATGGACACTATAGTGCATGGCTGTTAGAATGGTGATTTGGCTGCGGCCGGGCACTGCTATAGTCTCGTCTCTATTCTGCACAAAGAAGATTTCTCTGCTGAGTCAATATTAATGTATGTGAATGAAAGGGCCTGCACCAGATTGGTGGTAATTACCTGTCCTAGCTAATAAAGCTTAATGGAAGCACCCAATGCATGCACCATTATAAGGGCCTCGTATACATGGGTAGTTTTTTTTTATGCATTTACAAATGTATGCTGAGCACACAAAAAAACCCCACATATATATATATATATATATATATATATATATATATATATATATATATATATATATATATATATATATATATATATATATATATATATATATATACGTTGACAAATAAACATCACTTTTTTTTTATACTACTATGAAGCCCTGGAGTGCATCATCCTTTGGAGAACGAATATATATATATATATATTTTTTTTTTTGTGGGTTCCAAACACAACCTTTTATTTTATTGTCTCTTGAACAAGAGTCAAGTGCAGGAAAATGCAAGCGAATGCAGTAAATCGCAACTCTGAATGCTCACAAGTTCAACCAGGCAGAATATAATGGAATCTATTGGATAGCATTTAGATGCACTCATACCTGCATCTCGAACACACAAAAATACGCCAGGGTGTAAGAGCACTTAGCAACTCAGTTGTGTCTCTTGCAAATAGGAGCATAATTATCAGTGGGTGCCAGTTCAACCCTACCAGGCAGCTAATATACAGCACACCAGGTGAATATACAGGTGCAGCAGAAATATCAATTGCAGATAGCGAAAAAATGGTAGTCTTGTTTTTGCTCTTTGTTGGCAAGCACACACACCATCTGTTCATGATGTTTAACCCTTTACGTACCTCCCGCAGCAGAATAAACAGCACTGGCATAAAAGTACAGTCATGCAAATATAGTACAGGTATGGGATCCTTTATCTAGAAACCCAGTTTCCTGAAAGCACCGAATTAATCAAAGGCTGTCTGCCGTAGACTCAATTTTATCCTAATAATCCAGATTATTTCCTTTTTCTCTGTAATAATAAAACAGTACCGTGTACTTGATCCAAACATGGTTTATATAGTTTTCCAGTAACTTAACGTATTAAGTTATCAAAATTATGGAAATATCTGGTATCCGGAAAACCCCAGGCCCTGAGCATTCTGGATAACAGGTCCTGTAGCTATAGATGCTATGGTTATTTATTCTGGTTTGATCTGTGCCATGCCCACTGCGCGATTGTTAAGGACACTGGCATTTCAAGAGTTAAAGCTTTCTACAAATACTTTAAGGATTGATAAAGAAAGGTAACAATGTATTTTTGCTTTCATTTGACCAACACAACAACAATTGCTCAGCAGCGTATACATAACCCTCCGAGAGGTCTTGGGGGCCCCTGCACTGCTCTGCTCCAGTGCAAAGCAACCGCTGCAGGTCAGGGGCCCCCGGGACCTCTCGTAGCGTTATGTAAATGCTATAGTGCAATTGTTGGGATGAGCAGATCGCTCCTTTACATTACTGCCCATTAGTAGTAAAGTGGATCTGCAATTTTGTCCTTTACTTGCGACAATAGTATAGATAAGTTCAGGGAACCTTGGCATTTGCTAGGGCTCGGGTACAGCTGGGTTAAACCTAAAGGGTTACCCACTGCTGACTGTACTGAGATATCACAGTAAGTGACATTTCATTCCAAAGGAAAACCCTTATTGTACTAGCAAAAGCATTTTCGTGGGACTTATAGCTGTAATTTTTGTTGGTGTGTTGACTTCTTGTCTGTACAGCTGATGTTCAATAAAGGTGCTGAAGTGACTAAGCCCTCCAAATGCTGCCAAGTCCACCCTATCATAAAGAATTCTTTTCACAATTAGATAAATATACCCCTTACACTTTACTTTAGCACTTTACAAGCTCCCATGCTCCACAAGAACATAAACTGGCTCTGTTGACATTCATATTTTCAGGCAGAGATTAGTACAGGGTTTATTCAGTCGCATAACTATAGAGGAAGCAGACGCCGCAGTTGCAAGGGGAACAGGGGGGCACAGCCGTGGGGTCTGCTTCCTCAATAGCTAATAAGAAAACCCCCTCCTCCCGCTCTCTTACCGTTGAGGAAGGGAGGAGCAAGTTGACGGCAGGAGTGGGTGGGGCTGAGGTGGGATGCGGGTTGGGCAGGAGGATGGGGATTGGAGTACACTGAGCCCCTCTGAAGATTTTTTTGCAGATCAGCCCAACGCACTCTAGTTATGGGTTTATTTTTTATTAATTTGAAATTCTTAGAACCTGGGGGTTTCCTGGCTATGGCTAAAAAACATTTGGGCATTTAAAAACCTAATAGTAGGGTTGCCTTTCCCTGTGGCTGAAGCCGGACAGGGGGGCGGGTCCGTGACGTCAGTGGGTGGGCCCGTGGCATCACGGGGCGGAGCTATAACGACGCGATCACCGATTGGACGATCACATCGTCAATCAAGCTAATCCCGCCCGGTTTTCCTTATTTGGAAAACCGGGCAGGAAGCATTGACCCGGGCAGCCCTTCAAAATACCGGGCTGTCCGGGTCAAAATCGGACAGGTGGCAACCCTACCTAATAGGATTGTTTTAACACCAACATACTAGGATAAGAACACCCCTGGGGTATAACTAAAGAGGAAGCAGACCCTGTGACTGCTGGGTCTCTAGGATGTACTGAAATCCTAGCAGTCTTGTATTTTGAACTAAAAATAGATATAGATAGGGTGAACGTTGCACTGGGTGTCAGCAATTACTTCACTGCGGCACCAGTTTCAATCCTAGAGGGCTGCCACACTAAGCATGGACCCTTGAGTGCCTGTATGGTAAATATGCCCCTTAATCCATGTACTGACTGATAAAGTGGCATAACTACTGGACGGGTCCATCAGGGCCTATTTAACTAGTTACACCACTGAGCAGTTTTAACTGGGGTATAATTACAGAGGAAGCAGACCCTGCAGGGGCGGCCAGGAATATAAATGGCCCGGTAAGGTCCTAATTAGTGTATAATTTAAATATATCTGGATAGAATAAGTCAATTGATCAATGTTTTGGGGCCCTAAATGAAATTGCCATGGAGCCCAGTAACATCTAGTTATGCCACTGTTTATGAAAAATGACCTACTGAAATTCGGGGTGCCCTTAAACATGCATTCAGGTGTAGTATGAGGTCATCCAGCAGTAAAGCAGTAGCCAAAGGTATTTTTATAAAAGTAAAAAATCTTTATTAGCACATATGCAAGCAGTAGCCAAAGGTATTTTTATTAGTAAATAATCTTTATAAGGAAATATGAAAATCTTTATTAGGAAATAAGCAGGACTACATATGTCATTGGCTTCTGCTTTACTGCTGGATGACCTCTGACTACTTCTGAATGCATTGTATTTTCTCAAGAATTTTGCAAGCCCTTGGACTGGGGGTTGCACTGGTAAGAGACACCATCTTTCAAAAATACTTTTGTGTTTTTGATTTTGTACTTTTCCGTTATTGATTAATTCAATTTTATTTTTGATTTCTATCACAAAAAAAAATGGAGCCACACTCCAGTATTTATATGCAGGGCTGGGCCAAACCTACAGGTCGCCCTAGGCACCCAATCGCCTAGCCCCACCCCCCGAGGCGTGAGCAAATGCGCATGCGCTATAGGGGATAATAAGGGAAGGGGAGGTTCTCACTGGGAGGAAGGCGAGTGATGAGAAGAGGAAGTGGAGAGGGGAGGAAGGAAGGGGGATGATGAGGGGAGGCAGTCACAAGGGGAGGGAGGGGAGTGATGAGGGGAGGGACGAAGGGAGGATGCAGAGGAGCAGGGGATTAAATGACACGGACTAGAGGTAGGCAACAAACTTTTTCACTGGTACCTGCCTAGTGCCCCCACAATTTTGCACCCTAGGCAGGTGCCTCTTCTGCCTACCCCTAGTTCCAGCCCTGCTTATATGGCTCTTAAACATGGTTGCTAAACATGAGGCCTAACTTCTAATTAAACCACTGTAACACCCTTACTATCTTTTTTTATGATATAGAAAAAAAATTTGCTTCTGCCAAAATTAAATGGAGGAACCAGAAAGGATGGTGTAGGTTAAGGGCAGGACTACATGGACGATTTCGGTCCGTTTTGGGCACATCCGATGCTGTGCGACAATAACATGGTAAAGTAATAGAAAGACAGATGGTGATCCGACGCGACATGACGCAGCATGCTGCATTTTCATACGACAGTCGTGTCGCGTCCGATCCATCCGACTTTCTATTACTTGCCTTGTTTTTGTTGCGACTTGTCTCGGATGTGCCCAAAACGGACCGAAATCATCTGTGTAGTTCTTCCCTAAGAGTCAGAAGCTCTCCACTCTGACCTTGGAACTAAGAGATGAGCGTAAACTGTGGGCAACCATTCCTTGATGAATCTGTGGATTGTTTAAAGGTTTCATGTGTGAGTTTGGGTGTGAGGCAGCGTTATATGTGTTCAACATGAGCAATACTTTGAGTATGGCCTAAATGAAGCAAAGGACACCACTGGGTGTCAGTGCTGCATTGCTCACGGGGTGTAGGTGATGTCACTTGGGCATCTCGCTGACACAGAGACACACCTGTGCTGTGACAAAAACAAGGCTGGCAGTTAACTATTGCAGGGCAGCATTCCTGTAATATATTGTGCTGGATCTAGGAAGATCTCTCAGGATCATGATTATTTGCAGGTCTGTGGGAAAGGTTATGTGAAATATATTATTACACTGCACCGAGCAATGTCAGGAGCATGGGATAAAGCAACCCAAGTCCGGAGCATAAAAAGGCTGTTTTTTTTTGTCAGGGAACTTTCATGGGTTAATTCTTAAAAATGACTTTTTTGTGGTTTCTGCTGAGGAATACAGTCTCTTCAAAATCAGCAATTTATTTGCAGCGGAAAATTGCTAAACTGGTATTTTTGTAAACTTCATTTTTGCCTTCCCCCCCCCTCCATTGTAAATGAGAAACTTTGCATTATTAGGCAATTCAGTGAAGGATGGCAGACAGTGCTTTAAAAACAGATATTCCAGATTCATTCTCTTAAAGATATAAAACAGGTTTGAATGGAGAACACAAGTGTTTCCCCAAGGCCCCCCATTCTGAGGAGACACAGTATATTTGCTGGACGTTTGGCCACTGGATTCTGCTCTCTCTGCACTACCAGAAACAATGTTCCCTTTAAAAAAATTGAAACTCAGCTCTTAAATTTACCAGAGGTAGTTATTTGCTGCAGCAAGTAACTGGCCACTCACTGCCACCTAAGTAAGGTGCCCACCTTACCTCATGGCAGAAGCAGCCCTGTGTATGTCTTAAAGGGGTGGTTCACCTTTACGGTAACTTTTATTATGTTATAGAATGGACAATTCTAAGCAACTTTTCAATTGGTTTTTATTATTTATTTGTTATAGTTTTATAGTTATTTGTCTTTTCGTCTGATTCTTTGCAACTTTCAAATGGGCGTCGCCGTCCCCTTCTAAAAAAACAAATGCTCTGTAAGGCTACAAATGTATTGTTATTGCTACTTTTTATTGCTGATCCTTCTATTCAGACTCTCTCCTATTCATATTCCAGTCTCTTATTCAAATCAATGCATGGTTGCTAGGGTAATTTGGGCCCTAGTTGCAAGACTGCTTAAAATGCAAATTGAAGAGCTGCTGAATAAAAAGCAAAATAACTCAAAAACCGTAAATAATAAAAAAATTAAAACCAATTGCAAATTATCTCAGAAGGTCACTCTCTACATCATACTAAAAGTTATCTCAAAGGTGAACAACCCCTTTAATGAAATGCAATTTAGGGGTGGGTGGATGCCTACATGCCAGTCCCAACTGCCACTCGCCAAAACAACCATGACTAATGCAATCAATGGCCAAATGACTTTGGCACCAAAGGCACAACTTCACATCCGTCTGAGGTGGGAGGGACAATAATGTCATAATCCCACCCTGTACTATAGATGGTCTGAACATAGGGGTAGCTAGGCAAAAGAGATATGTGAAACAAACAACACACCTGCAGGAATTATATCTCAAGACTGACTGACCCAATAATTGAGTTAAGTCAAGGGTCGAGAGAATTACATGTGGTAAGCGGGAAAAAAATCACATGAAACGCTAAAGAAAACCCCCAAAGTAGAGTTTTGAGTTGAGAATTTAATCATTTGTATAGGAGATTATTTCCCCTATTTTAGGGGTCCTTATTTTATATTTCAGAGAGAGCGTCTGCCTCTTCCACTTACTCCTAGTTTTGACCCTGAAAAGTGCTATATTTGTGGGAGAATTTCTGAGCACCAAGACCTATGGAAATGCTAAAAAAACGTCCACAACTGCAATGTTGCACCCAAGGCTGCTGCCAATTGCACCCTACCCCCCCCCCCCCCCCCCCCCCCCCCCAGAGAGATTGTGAGAACGGGGGGGGGGGGTTTGATCAAGGAAGGGAGTCCAGCGATCATCCAGGACCCTGAACTAGGGTTAGAGGCAGAAAGAGGAGGTACAAGCACCTTACATGCAACTTCCCCCAGCATTGCCTCTTTTGCCTGCCATAGTTCTCACCCTGCTTTGTGCACTGTGTTCTGTATGGTAAATGACCACGTGTGCATATGAATGAATTTGTTTCTCACGAATGACCTTTAGGCTAATGTCATTAGTGGTGAATTTACAGAGGTTACCAACCCAGCAACCATTAGGGGTTCTGGAGGAGTAAAGGGGGGTAATGCAATGTGTTTCTTGAGAAAATACCAATTCTATTCGAGTGTGCCACTCAGTGTCGGACTGGCCCACAGGGATACCAGGAAAACTCCTGGTGGGCCCAGGTGTCAGT
>CM044438.1:16756153-16808073 GCA_024363595.1 Xenopus borealis
GGGGGGGGGGGGGAAGGAGTTGTACACAGAACATACTGTAAAGTTATGCTTTCAGTTTCAAAATCATAAGAAACTTTAGTTTGCCGAATGGGGATTTAAGAAAGGTAAACAACCTTTAGCCTAATTGTGCAGCTATAGAGAGACCACTGTCACCATCGGCTGTCTGGGTGTATCCTTGTTAATACACAACACTCCTAGCTCTCTGGGTGACATTCAGTATCTGCCTGTAAGCATGCAGTAAATGGAAATGATCTACTTGGTAAATGTTGTATGCTGCTTTTAAAGATGCCTACGGGTCCCACTGTGTGGATTATAATGGATCAATTTACATTTACGTTCCTCTGTTGTAGCACAGAGGACAATAATCGAACAGGATTATCTACCTGATCAGTTTGAGATAAGAGCATTTTATAAAGTGAAGAAACAATTCAATTGCATTTATAAGAAGCATAATTATAGGGAACAAAACCTTTGTTTTTTACTGCCCTTATGGCTTCTATAGGTTACAGAGCTGTACATATGATTCTGGCAACTTCCTAATTCAGACCATGGCAGTACTGTGTGTGAATGGGCAGATTGTATCCATGAAGTTGTTTGACCTACAGTCTGAGATCCAGGGTCGAACTTGGCTGGTGGGACACTGGTTAAAAATCTGGTGGGGCCCTGCCGACCCAGACCTGCACCCTATGACCCATGCTGCCCCCTGCTCTCTAACCCCTGGCCGGATCATGGCTTCAAGTACAAAACATAGGAGACCTCTTTGTCCCTCTTGATTAGAACTACCAGATGTCGCTGAAATCAGAGAACCTGGATATTTGTTTAATATCTAGGGTTCTTAGTAGGTGTCATCACTTCCTTCCTGTCTTCAAATAGGTGGCTCTGACCCACTTCTGAAACTGTCAAATATTAGGTAGGATCTTAGAAACATCAAGATACACATACATTGGCATTGATGGCCATTTTTTTGTGCCAAATGCATTTGAGTCAACTGTTTTTTTTTCCCTTGTAGCAAATGCATTAAGATGGCCATAGAAGCACAGATAATATTGTATGAAACTAATTTTCGTACTATATTCAGTGCGTGTATGGTGGGAAACAAGCCAAAGAAGATTTGGATATTGGCCAGAAAACTTGGCTATTAGTCGGCTTGCCGATCAGGCTGGACGGAAAATTTTGATCAGGTGCCTTTAAAGGTACCCAAATGTTGGCCATTGTTAGTGCTGAATCTTCAGATACAGGTAGAATTCTATTGTTTCTACCTCTATATCTGATTATTCAGCTCTACACATGGGTTTTGAAATGAATGATCTTTCTTGGAACCTTTAGAGTTTTTTTTTTTCCAGCACAAAACAAAATGCACTGCGAAATTGTAGTGCAGAATCGTTGAAAATCTTTAGGAAACCATCTTCCTACATATTTTACTGCAATTAAGCCGGATTGCCACAAGGAACGTGTTTTATTTGTACTGATCCAAAGATTCCTCAACAGGAAGGCATTTTCAGGAGATTTGTCACCCATGGTAGTGCAGATTTCACTTGGGAGATAAATCTCTTTAGTTTTACTCTTAGTAGCCAGTGGCCTATACTAGTGTCCTGCTATTAGAAGGTTAAAAGAGCACACCAGTAGCCTTTTTTACTGACAAAAGCAGACACAGAGCACCTTCCTAGGCCCATAGGAGAACCCCTTTGAGCTCCCAGAAAATGTGTGTCACATATACGAATCCAGGGCCGCTTTAACAATACAAGTTATGGGGTGTCTGCCCAGGGCTCACTGCTTTTCGGGGCCCACTGTGAGATGCAAGGAGGGGGGGAACGCACACAGGGAGGAAGACCGAAGGAGGGGAACAGGGAGGGAGGAAGATGGAGGGAAGGGACGCACACAGGGAAGGAGGGGGACGCACACAGGGTGGAGGATGGAGGGAGGGAACACAGGAGGGGCCCACTAGTTGGCTCTTTGCCCAGGGCCCACCAAAGCCTTAAAACGGCCCTGTATGCAGGCCCGGACTGGCCATTTGTGGGTTAGGGCAAATGCCAGAGGGGCTGCTATAAGGTCCCATAGAAAGTCAGTGTTTAGTGGGCTGGTGGGGACTGTTTGGGCCTCTGTGGGCTGATGGGCCTCTTGTGTACCTGAAATGCCAGGGCCTATTTTAATTCTCAGTCCAGTCCTGCCTGTATGCATCTTACCCCAACCAAGTATAAAGTAAAAAACATACAATCTGTTCCTCTACCTTTCCTGTGGAATAGTGTCACTGAAGCGCTATAGAAAAAAATATTTTACGCTGTCTGCTGCTGCCAATGAGTGTTAGGAACAAGGAAGCCACAGCATGCCTGCTAATGAGGCTGATAACAAGAGGGAGGATGGGAGGGAAGAGAGGCTGAAATATGGACTGATGGGATTTAGCAAGAGCAAAAAAGGGGGATATTTGGGAGGGAAAGTGAATGTATAAAAAGGGAATAAGGCCTATCTGTACATTTGATAACTGATATTATAGGAGACAGAGGAGATATATGATAGATAGTCAAAACAATAGCCCTTAGAATTGGCCCTTGGTACTACTACTCTATATTGTGTGTATTTCTGAGCACAGCCAGAGCTCACACACTTCAGTCTCCTTTCCAATTGCTGTTCCCCCTACTATGGTAACGGGCTCCTGGGAGGTGATCTCTGGAGGAGCTGCTCTCACAATAACACAGCTGAGATCTCTATCACCCCTCGCGTGACTCTCCTCAGGGGCACCAGCCGCCATCAGCCACTGTAACTAAAGGAAACTTACGGCAGATCAAAAAAAATGAGCCTCTATACCCGTCGACGCAGGGACTGACGTAAATGATGTATAATCTTTGTAAAGTGCCGAGGAATATGTCAAGGCAATATAAACAAAGGAAAATTATAATAATTATAATAGTCAGACAGACTGGAATATAAAAGAGAATTATGATCTTAATGCACAATGCCAGAAGAGTAGTTCTATCATTTTAAGTTATAGTTATGATATTAAATCATCCCTAATCTGGAGTAGAAACAAGGGAACCTTATGTGCAGCTAGAATACAGCTAATGGGGAACAGAAATATTTTTAACCACCACGTAGACTACTGTTATGGCCAGCAATTAGGCCTTCCTTATATCTTTGTGGCTTTTTCATATTTGCTTACACATCATGGCAATAATTTACACATAATGAACTATCATTGATTACTGATACATCTAGGGTTGCCACCCAGCCGGTATTGTACCGGCCTAGCCGGTAAAACACCAGCCAAGGCCGGGGCCGGTATTACAAATTTACCGGCAATGTAGCTGCCGGTAAATTTGTAATACCCCTTTAAAAAGGCCCTTGCCTTGCCTGAAATCCTACAAAAACTTACCTTTCTCGCGTCTTCAGAGATCGCTCGCCGTGGCTCCGCCCCCTTTGCGTCACGTCACGCTCCTTTTTGTGTCACATCACGCCCCTTTTGGCCCCGCCCCCCACCTGCCGGTATTTTATCTTGCAAAAGGTGGCAACCCTAGATACATCATGGCTATGAGAAAAGTAGGAATACACCGAATCCAAGATTTGGTTCGGGATTCGGACAGGATTCGTCCTTTTTCATCAGGATTCGGACGAACCAAATCTGAATCCTAATTTACATGTTTAAATTTGGTGTGGGAAGGGAAATCACATGACTTTTTGTCACAAAACAAGGAGTTAAAAAAACATTTTCCCCACCTTTTCCTTTCCTGCCCCTAATTTGCATATGCAAATTAGAATTAGGTTCGGTATTCGGCTGAATCTTTCACGAAGGATTCCCGGATCCGGTCAAATTCTAAAAAGTGGATGTGGTGCATCCCTAGAGAAAAGTTTAGAAAATGTCATGTAATTCAGTGTGCTATGAAAAGAAAATGAGAAAGTAAGCTATATTGCTATAAAATCTACTTGGAATGGATGACAAAGACTTTTTTTTTATAAGATTTGCTAAAATGTCATGAAGTGCTAACTACAATGAGGGTGTTTGGTAACCAATGAGATTAATGCTATATCAAGGGACGGATTTCTCAAGGGTGGAAGTGAAAATTTAAATTTTGAATTAGAATTTCCGCTTTATGGCCAAAAGTGTCAAATTCGAATAGGCAATTGTTAAAATTTGATTTGTTTTTAAGAAAACTCAAATTTGATTTTCAAGATCTATCATACACTGGCCCTTTTAGAACTTGAATTCGACTATTCGCAACCTAAAACCTGCTGAATTGCTGTTTTTTAGCCTATGGAATACGTGCTGGGATCAATTTGGAGTTGTTTGCAGATTTTTTAAATACATTTTGATTGGTCGATAAATCTGCCCTTATCTGTTTCTACGGTCACCTTTGTAATAAGAGTTTATCTAGGAACTCATTATTATGATCTACATAATTTTATAATAAAATTATATGTGCAATTTATAACCAAGAGAGAATTATATTATAATGATGTTTTAGAAAAAAGGCATGTAATGGTCACCTAGAATGAGCACGGCCTCCATTAGAAAATCATGGGGCCCCATATTACAAAATTTTTGGGGCTCCCCGGGCCCCACTCTGGTGTCCGGGCCCCACCCTTCATGGCAAGGGTGCAAACAGTGCAGCAGCCTGCAGTTCTGTGTATAATCTGTAAGATATATATCTCCTTATATCTGTAAACAAATATGTTGTGTATTTGTGACATATTAAGTACCAACAAAAGGAGAAAGACTTTTTAATTATTTTAAGCTCAATTTCGAAATGCCTGAGTAATAAATTTTGCAGCTGCTTTAGTTTAGCAACCTTCAAAGGGGATGCAATAGGCTCCCATGCTTTATAAACAACCCTGTTTAGCTTCCTGGGCACTTAGAGCACATGCAACCCCAGTACTTTTTAGAGGAAGACTTTATTATACCCTAATATTAACATATAAATGTGTCATGGTAATATAATCCCATAAACCTGTAGAACGCTGGGTATCTGATGCTACATGTGCTACTTCCAGAGGTGGGTTCATTTTTACACTGTTCTAATGTTATAAAGCATAGTTCCAGCAGCAGGTGAGGGCATGGGGTGATTCTATATATATATATTGATGACTGATTGTGACTGCAGCAGAAAGTGGTTATTACTGTTTTATATACATAACAATAAGGTGAACTATTCCTGTTCACTAAACACATGTAGTTGCTTTCCAATCCCCCACCCCAAGTGTTTGTCAATGCCAAAATACACAAAATATTACTTAGCTAATAGACCATAGGGTTAATTTACATCAGTAAGTGCAGTTGTACAGTTGTACTCCCTGCTTGTATTAAACTTAAGGGATTAAGTCATGGCTAACTAATATAATCATAGCAAGCTTTCAGAACATTTTAGTTCCTTTTTCAAGCTGATTATAATGAAGCTGTGGTGTTCTCTGGTATATATACAACATTTAGCTCATAGATCAAATGACCAACAAAAAGGAATATCAAACTGTGTGTGAGGTGTCAAAGTCATTTACGAGGGGATCTACAAGAGATAAGCAGATAAGGTACAAGATAATGTGGGTCAAATAGACTGTAAATCAGGGCTGAATTATTGGAGTGTAGAATCAAAGGAATTCCAAATGATCTCTTAGTCCATATCCAGACATGTTGGTATTTCTGGCCTGGTGCATCCTTTGTTAGTCCACATAATTAGACATAAATCCAAGTCCCAGGTTTAGTCCCTTCTCCAGAGAATTGAAGGTTTCCATTAATTTGTATTCCCATACTTTTCGATCATTATCTGTTTTAAAATTGCCCTTAAGAACCAAAATTCCTAAATCCTTTATGGAGTGATTAGGGCCTGAAAGCTTGCTATGATTATATTAGTTAGCCAATAAAGGTATCAACTTTATACCATTTTGTTATTTTTTATTTCAAAAGGGTTGCCCAATAACATTTTTACTGGCTAACACGGTACACCAACTTTACCTGCTGTATAATTGCTCCGATCACAGCTCAGTCATAGCTGCCTTACATTCCAAAACTAGCCCTGTTGCGCTTATTGACGTAGGGAAACCATAGGGCTGCTGCCACCTCCTGACCAGGCAGTAGCTCCAGGCAGTTCATAATTTATAAGCAAAAGTGCTACTTTAATTTTGCTACTGCCATACTAGTTTTTTTTTTTTAATATTTATTGTGTATATTTTGTACCTAGGGGGAAGGGTATGGGCCCTTGAGATCAGGTTTCCTGGTGGGCCCCAGGCACCCCAGTCCGACACTGTGGACACTTTTCACTTGTATTCATCAGATATGCTATGCACCCCCCAACCATTGGGTACATTTTGTGTAAATAGAGAAATGAAACAGGTACATGTCTGTTTTCAAACTCAGTAGCTATAGATATGTAATATACTCTTCTCAAACAAAAGGGCCTCTGTCTCCTCTGCATAAGTGTATTTGGTGCATCCCTAGAGAAAAGCTTAGAAAATGTCATGTAATTCAGTGTGATATGAAAGGAAAAGGAGAAACTTAGTTATATTGCTATACAATCTACTTGGAATGGATGACAATCATGGCTTTTTTTTATAAGATTTGCTAAAATTTACAACCAATGAGATTAATGCTATATTAAGGACCCAATTTCTCAACGGTGGAAGTGAAAATTAAAATTTTTCTCCGGATCAGCCTGATATTGTCCACCTCAAGGTGGGCATGTCGGGGAGAGGTCCGCTCATTTGGCAATATCAACAAACAAGCAGATCTCTCCATGTGTGGCCACCCTAGCCATTACTACAGCATGTAAACACCAAATGAATAGATTGTCCAGTTTAGACCCTGGGTTAACCATATCAAAACAACTTTACAGGCTCACTCAATATAATAGCAGGACTGGGTGTATAAAGGCCAGACCTCACACTTCTTGGTGACCAGCAATATCCAGCAGGAAAACTAAAAGGGGTTGTTATTTTGTGTGAATAGAGAAATGAACTAGGTACATCAAACTCAGTAGCCGTTGTGTTTTGATAACCGAGTTTGAGCAGAGTACAACAGTAGCTATAGATATGTAATATACTCTTCTCAAACAAAAGGACCTCTGTCTCCTCTGCATAACCACAAGGATCATCATTATACTTTAGGAAGTAATTAGGCTTTTAATTTGTGATGTTATCTAACAATTATGACTATGCGTTTCACCTGTGACCTCTATCTTTATTAAATTGATTACAACTAAAAAAGGGACAAAAAGGGCTTTGCTCTGGGGCTCACACATGGCATAAACCACTTAAAGGAGAAGGAATACCATTTTGTACTTAGGGTTGCCAAATGTTAGGCACCCCCAAGTGACTATTTTTAAGTACCTGACACCCCGGGCCGGTACTCCTATCAGCAGAAAAGTCCAACTTTCGGCTCTACTGCACATGTGCAGCCGCGAGAAGACCTGAAGAAGCAGGAAGAGGATCACTCCGTGGTGATCGCTAGAAGAACCCCGGGCCGGTGGGGTTTTCTGCTGATAGGTGTTCAATAAGTAAAAGTAATCACTTGGGGTACCTAAGGTTTTGCACCCCCAAGTAGAAAACGGTATTCCTTCTCCTTTAAAGGGGAATTCAACCCCCCCCCGCGCTAACCCCTAACCTTAGGCCCCCCTGCCTAAGAGTATATATGTGTATATATAAAGAGAGATCTTCCTCACCCCAACCTACCTGCACTGTAAATACGACTATGAAGATGCACTGTAAAGATGGCATACACTGGCTGATAAATGCTGCTGATTCGCCAGCGTGTTTATAGGGACCTCCAATGGGCCTTCCTAACTGATATCTTGCCAAAAACTTTGCAGATATTGACTGGGCTGTTTTAAAAATATAATTTGGGTGAAAATTGCATCAGCTTGTTGATGTGATCCTCACCCCCAACAGCACCCATTTGCCTTTGTTGTTTGACGTTGTGTATGGGCAGCATAAGTGGGGAGCATTGTAGTTTAACAATACCTTGAAGGTTGAGGTTTACCATACTTACTATACACCGGTGATTCTCAGCGGGGCGGGGGCTCACATCCTTCCATCGGTTTCTAATTGTATTTTATTACCCCATCACCAGCGGAACATTTAACCGTGGCCCTTTGAGTAGTAACAGGTCATATATAATTCCCCTGTCACCCATCACTGCTCGACACACTCCGTGCAATTACACAGGCTCTGAGTAACCAAGGTCAGGCAGAGTGAGAAAAATACACTGAGGTGTATGCAGTTAACACAGCGCTAATTATATCAGCAGTGCTATGACAGCTCTATGAGGAAGGGACCTTGCTATATATTTATAACAGTGTCAGGCAAGAGATACACACAGTGTGTGCAGGTGTGAGAACAGGAGTGCGATAAACTCCCTATGTTCCCAGTACCCGGGATGATCACTGTAACAATGTCAATACAATAACACTTTGTGCGATGATATCAAGGTGAGCAAATCAATGTGATAATGGGAGTGGGAGAACAATGTGCTCATGGCGTCAACATTACAATAATTCTGCAAAATCACAGCTCCAGTCTGAAGCCACGAGCCAGTGCCAGCCTATATATATATATATATATATATATATATATATATATATATATATAATGCAGCCCATGAGGCATAAGCTTGGGGATTCACACATGTTAATCCGTAATGCTGGATCTAACATACCAATGAAAATAATAGGTTCTGCCGTGTGACACGGATGAGTGGTTGGAAGAATTCTACTCCACTGGGAGGGAAGGGTTAATAATCACTAATCATTTACTTGTCTGTTAGAATTCAGTGCTCATCCATGACTATTGGGCTTACAGTATTATAGTATACCTATGGGATCTCTTATCCAGATACCGATTATCCAAACAGGTCCAAAATGCAATGATACTTTTTTTCCTGTGCTTTTAAAAGAATACATTTTTATACCGATTTAATTTTTTCCCTCTTAATTAAATACATTCGTAATATCTGATGTAGAAAGTGCTGTTTCGGTTTTATGCTCAAGTGCTGTCGAGAGGAATGCTGGGAGTTGTAGTTTCAGAGTAGGACTGAAGCGGTACTGTATAGTTTCACAAGAAGCCCCTACTTACTGAGAATGTAGCTACGGGCCGCTGAAATGTTTAAAGGAAAAGTAAATGTTTTTCTTTTTCTTTCTGTAAATTTGCTCTAAACAGCCCCCCAGATTAATGTACCTTAGTCCCTGCTGCAAGTCTGCTCTGGTTTCTGTGTTATCAGCAGCTTGTTTCCCCTTCTTCCTGGTGCAGAGTGAAGCCCAGCCCCTTAGCTTACTGAGCAGTCCATTTGCTGCTGTTCCACAATAGAGAGGAAGAGGGAGCCAGTGTTTCATTAGTAAGCTAGTTTCCCCAAGCAAAAGCTGCTACACACACTGCTCTCTGCTATGTCATAGTATGCAAATGATCTCCTGGACTAGTCCAAGATATAAGGTCAGCTCAGAAAGCTAAGGGGCTGGGCTTCACTCTGCACCAGGAAGAAGGTGAAACAAGCTGCTGATAACACAGAAACCAGAGCAGACTTGCAGCAGGGACTAAGGTACATTAATCTGAGGGGCTGTTTAGAGCAAATTTAGAGATAGAAAAAAAAAACGTTTACTTGTTCTTTAAGGTGTGCTAAATGGAAAGCAAATACACTCTAATATTAAACTCTACGGAGAGTAGTATGAATATGGGACCTGTTATGCAGAATGCTCGGTACATGGATTTTTCTGTTAAAGGGTCTTTTGGGTCTCCATACTTTAAAGGAATACTGTCATGGGAAATCATTTCTTTTTCCAAAACACATCAGTTAATAGTGCTGCTCCAGCAGAATTCTGCACTGAAATCCATTTCTCAAAAGAGCAAACAGATTTTTTTATATTCAATTTTGGAATCTGACATGGGGCTAGATATATTGTCAATTTCCCAGCTGCCCCAGTCATGTGACTTGTGCCAGCTTTCTGGCAGGCTGTTGTTTTTCCTTCTCAATGTAACTGAAGGAGTCACAGTGGGACATGGGTTTTACTATTGAGTGCTGTTCTTAGATCTACCAGGCAGCTGTTTCCTTGTGTTAGGGAGCTGTTATTTGGTTACCTTCCCATTGTTCTGTTGTTAGGCTGCTGGGGGGAAAAAGGGAGGGAATGATATCACTCCAACTTGCAGTACAGCAGTAAAGAGTGACTGAATTTTATCAGTCACATGACTTCGGGCAGCTGGGAAATTGACAAAATGTCTAGCCCTATGTCAGAAATATAAAAAAAATCTGTTTGCTCATTTGAGAAATGGATTTCAGTGCAGAATTCTGCTGGACCAAGACTACTACATTAACTGATGCATTGTGAAAAAAATATTTTTTTCCCATGACAGTATCCCTTTAAGTCTACTACAACATTAAAAAACATGAATTAAACCCAATAGGATTATTTTGCCTCCAATAGGGATTTACTATATCTTAGTTGGGATTAGGTACAAGTTACTGTTTTATTACAGAGAAGAAGGTAAATATTTTTTAAACAATTATTTGAATTAAAATGGGAGACAGGCTTCGTGTAACTCGAATCTCTCTGTATAACGGGTTTCCAGATAATGGATATGATTTGTCTTGCTGTTGGCTGTATAGTGCGTAAGCAGCACTTTAGATATGAATTTTAGTGATGGGCGAATCTCCAGCGATTCGCTTTGCCTAGAGAATCGGCGAAAAATTTGCGAAACGAGTCGCGGGATGATTTTGTCGTGCGTCACGTCAACTTTGTCGCGCGTCGCGTCAACTTTGACGCGTCGCGTCGTTTTCGGCGCGCGTCGCGTCGTTTTCGACTGAGGCGCGACTCGTTTTTCGGCGAATTTTCGCCAAGCGAAATTTCGCTGGTGATTTGCGAATTTATTCGCCAGCGGCGAATCGCGGGAATTCGCCGCGAATTCGACCTAGGCGAATAAATTCGCCCATCACTAATGAATTTTGGTAGGGGGTTTGGAAAGTGGATGCAGTATTATCAAAATGCATCTCAAAATAAAAGGCAAAATGCGCACCCAGTACCGGCACATCTGTGGCTTTAAAATGAGCATCTGTGGACTCTGGTGCAGCCACGTGTGATGCTACTGAGTATAAAATATCCAATACCCACCGTAATAAATACCCAGGGGCACTGTGTAATTTAGTAATCTGCCCTATTTTTAAATACACTGCAGTGGAAAAAAAGCCTGCGGGCACAGGCCCTTTACAGCCAGTGTTGCAGTAAATAATAACTTTATTTTTCCATCGTGATAGAACGGCGTGAGATTCTGTATTGATGTCAATAGAGTGCTAGAGAGCTGGCTCGGCACAGAAAAAGAATGTATCTGTAGGCACAGTTTATATATGCCAAACAGAGAATGAAGGTGGAACAATGGGAATCACACACTGAAGCCAGAAATTGGAAATCTGAGATCTAGAAAGTTGCACTTAGTGAGGAGATTGTGGCTACCTGTAAGCAGCCTCCCCAAGGACAGAGCACAGTACAACACAAGTCAAAAACACAGACTTATGGCTGCCTAGTAAAAACACACACAATGTGGCACCACTGAAGAACTTAGTCCTACTCATAGTATGATCAGGCTCATCATTAGGCTCTGAAACGCCTTTCCAGTAAAAGGGGCTTATTTACATTAAAAGTATGGGACCTTTTATCCAGAATACTTGGGACCTGGGGTATTCCGGATAATAATAATGGATAATAATGTGGAACTTCATACCTTAAGTCTACTAGAAAATCATGTAAACATTAAATAAATCCGGTTTTTTCTTCCAATAAGGATTAATGATATCTTAGCTGGGATCAAGTACAAGCTACTTTCTACTGTTTTTTTTTTTATTACAGGAAAAAGAAATAATTTTTAAACATTTGGATTATTTGGATAAAAGGGAGATGGGCTTTGCGTAATTTGGAGCTTTCAGGATAACGGATCCCATACCTGTATTACATATGATTCTAGATTTATAGGCGATACCTGGAAAGTATCTGCTTAATACCCTTCCTTGCAAACTATACAGGGTATGGGACCTGTTATCCAGAATGCTCTGGGCCTGTAAATTTCCAGATAAGGGATCGTTCTGCAGTTTGGATCTCCATATCCTGCGTCTTCTAAAAAATAATTTGCCTCCAGTAAGGATTAAATCTATCTTATTTAGGAAAAAACGGAGAAAAAGGAAATCATTTTTATAAATGTGAATTATTTGATTATAATGAAGTCTATGGGCGATGACCATTCTGTAATTAGGGAAACCGTGTTTCTGTATAAGAGATCCTATACCTGTATTAGAGTGATTGATCCATGACATCACACATGACAGGATAGCTGGTGTGATGGGGTAATATGCCAAAAAAAGGGGGTGATAGCAAGTGACATTGTATAGGCTCAATATTGACATTACTAACACCTGTAATATCAAATTGTATTGATAATACAACATATAGTATACCGTGCTCCTTACTATCTAACCAGTAATAAGGCAGGGTTCTGCATGTGATTCTACTAGCAGCTGCTGTTTATTAGTAAACAATAAATAATACAGCAAGTGATCATAAGTGTTGGTGATAAGAGCTCTGGCCATGACACCGGGCTGCGTCAGTGTTTCTTAGCACCAATTCCTGCCTTCCATGCTTGGATCAACAGGCAAAGCAATTGGCTGACAGCATTTCATACAACGCCACATCTGTGAAAGCACCAATTTCACTAATTGCTCCTAGGCAACACATTGGCGTTTCATCATGTCCTTGTTCCCCAGATAAATGTATGCAACAGTTGGGTGAGTAACACCCCATGGAAACGTTTACCCAACATGCAGTGGCCTAAGGGCAAAGACAAACGAGAAGATTCGGGGGGATTTAGTCGCCCGGCAACAAATTCTTCAGGTGACTAATCTCCCCAAAAAGCCTTCCCATTGGCTAGAACCAAGGTGTAGTTGCGAACTGTAAGGGTAGAGACACATGCGCAGATTTGGGGAGATTTAGTCGCCTGGCGACTAATCACCTGTTCTTCTGGGCAACAATCTCACCGAACTGCCTTTGCGTGTCTTCCCTTCCTCTATAATGAAAAGTCACCTGCGCTAAGCACACGCGGCGCTTCGTTTTCTGTGGTCGCCCGAAGTTTCCTTGTGAGGCAATTTCAGGCGACTTCGGAAAACAGAGCACCACGTGTACTTTAGCGCAGGTGACTTTTCATTATAGCAGACGGGAAGACAGTTCGGGGAGATTGTCGCCCAGAAGAACAGGCAATTAGTCGCCAGACGACTAAATCTCCCTGAATCTGCCGTGTGTCACAAGCCTTAGGGCAGAGGTATAGTGATTAATTCTTATTAAGTGCTATTAAATGTGTAAACACCAAGAAGTTCTCCCTCAGAGAAAATTCCATAAGTATTAGTATCTCAAGCAACATCAGTGTGATAATGTGTTGTCCTATCTGTCTTCGAAAACCATTCTGCCCGTCACGGAAAAACCAAGTGCCCCACAAACTAAATTGACCCCACAGGAATTAGGAAATGGATACCACAAAGAACTCACAAATGACTCGTCATATTTATCCGCTGTATTTATATCCAACATGACACATCAACACACAGCAATGCCTGCAAAGATGCTGCGACTGCTGATAGGAAAGTGTTGTGGCAGGGGTTAACTTTCACACGGGTGATATATGCGCCAGCACATAGCCATAGAGAGAAATGTGTAGTGTACAGACTGTTAAATCTGCTGATTGTCGCACTTATGTGCTGGGTCACACAGTGACACTTCACTAAACACGGTCACACACACAGTACAACACTATGATGTATAGACTTGGTTACACGCAGTGCAAGAATGACACCACAGCACAGGCATATTGTAGGGGGTTAGTGTAGGTGCCCTCTGTTTTATCAGCAGTGCACACTCCAACAGAAAACTACTCCTATAGTTCCAATGGTGGGTACCGTAAGTGAGGCCCCCTGAAACACATACCCACTGGCACTTATGCATGGGCAGATGTTAATACAGTCATAGGCATGTAGATATATATGTATATTTCTGCACAAACACATACATTCTGGCAAAAACCCAGATGCACACACTGGCATTAGGGCACACTTGTTCTTCACTTTGGCTGCCAAAAGATAAAATGCCGCTTTCTCTTTCTAAAGCCAAGCTCCCCCCAATCTGCCCCAGTCTCCACTTACCTGCTTCATGCAGCCTATCAATCGGCAAACGGGCAAAGTTTTGGCATATCTGGAGGCTTATCCAGCCAAGGAAGGTAAGGCCAAGGTAGAAGCCAGTGCCGTGTCTCCCCTGAGAGTGGGTCAGGGAGACCCCAAAAGCTTCCTCCTCCCCAGGGGCCAAAGATGCTTGTAGAGATGCTAATGGAGATGAGGGGCAGCAAGCGATCACTGTGGTACTGCTGCTGCTGGAAGAGGGAGGGGCAGGGAGGAGAGCGATGGAGTGAGGGGAGGAAGGAGGGAGAGAGGAGGAGGAAAGAAGAGACTGAGGCAAGCAGAGATAGGCAAATGAGAGAAGGATGCTGCCAGAAAAAGGTGGAAGATTAGAGGGAGAAAGGACTATTAAAGAAGAATAAATCAGGGAGAGTTATGAAGTGGGAATATGCGATTTGGTGGTCTTGGCAGGAAGAGGGTTAAAGAACAGCGACATATTTTTAACCTGTTCGTTGACAAAAAAAGGGCTTGCTGGGACTTGCATTACTAGTGATATATCTATCTATCTATCTATCTATCTATCTATCTATCTATCTAATCACCGGCTAGGTTATTATCCAGCCTAGCTCAATGTCACTGATAGCATCAGATAAGCTGTAGCACTGCTAATAGTACCCACTGTCTGTGTGGCTTACTATGAATACATAAATAGAAAGTCTTGTGGCTTTGTTTGCAATGTGGCCGAGAGCAGTGGCAGTCATGAAACTTGTCTGGGCAGTTTACCAGGGGCATCAGAAAAGTGAAGCATTCAGTGAATTGCCCTCTACAGAGTAAAGGTTTTATTAAGGCATATGCCAGGCTAATTCTAATATTCTAATACCCTCCACTTGGCCTCTAACCTATATTTCATCGAACAGAGGCAGCTACTTTGGGCACATTCCCTGCTTATCTAAGGGTGACGTGTTTAGTTATAATGGGTGTGCTTATAACTGGGTGCACAAACACGTACCCCAGCATTCAAACCTCAAATATAGCATTTGTATATCCAGTGTGTCCTCTCTCTTACTGTTAAAGGGGTTGTTCACCTTTGAGTTAACTTTTAGTATAATGTAGAGAGGGATATTCTGAGACAATTTGCAATTGGTTTTCATTTTTTATTATTTGTGGTTTTATAGTTATTTAGCTTTTTATTCAGCAGCTCTCTAGTTTGCAGTGTCAAAAATTACCCTAGCAACCCTGCATTGATTTGAATAAGAGACTGGAATATGAATAGGAGAGGGACTGAATAGAATGATAAGTAATAAAAAGTGGCAATAACAATACATTTGTAGCCTTACAGGGCATTTGTTTTTAGATGGTGTCAGTGACCCCCATTTGAAAGATGCAAAGAAACAGAAGAAAATTGCAAATCATTAACAAATTATGAAAAATAAATAATGAAGACCAATTGAAAAGTTTCTTAGAATTGGCCATTCTACAATATACTAAAAGTTAATTGAAGGTGAACCACCCCTTTAAAGCTATTTGCCTATAGGATGCCATAAACAGTCACTATTTATTGGGATGGTGGGGGCTGATTTGGCCTCTGTGTACTTGAAATGCCATGGGCTATTTTGGAGGCTGCATTGTGATCCCCAATTCTATAGCAGTGCAAGGTACTTTGCTAGGGTGAGCGTGTATGCTAAAATCATAATTTGCCCTTGTGCTAAACTGGATTTAGTACAACTCACCCTTTGTGTTGGCTGGACAAGGCAAAGGATCCTTATTTTTCTGTATCAAGGTAATGAGCTAACTGTCTGGCTGCAAATCCACCCTTCAGAAGGGTAGTAGCTGTGAACCCTAAATCCAGTGCATTTACAATTAGTGATCCATTTGTGTTTTGTCTCTGTGCGATACGGATTCCGATAAGTGTGGCACAACTTTGTCACTGTCCCCTGAATTCCTTTGTGACATAAGATATGGCTGTAACCCTTGCATCACTCTGATCTTTAACACCAACATTAACACCCATATTTGAGTAAGAACAGTCATGCAGGGTGACTTACAGGGTTTTCCATTCATATGAATGAGACATGATCTGTGCGGGGCAGTTGTATTGAACACCACGGATGCACAGAATCGAATTATTAAAAACACCTCTATAAAACCAGTGGAACTGCATCATTATAATGTGTTCTTTTACGTCACAGTTAAAAAAAATTTCTTTAAAAATATGTGGTGTATATTTGTGTGCCCTTAACAGATATAAAAGTAGGCAATTAAGGCCTTTGTTAATTGCATTTTTTCACATGAGCGGGAGCTGCCATATTTATTGCTGCTGTGGGAGTAGTCTCTTTAGCAGGGTCAGACTGGTGGGTGCGGGGCTCACCGGAGTTACCGCTCCAGAGGCCCCGCACCCACAGGGCCCCCCTTGCAGCAACCATGGGGCCCCCTTGCAGCACCCACACACACCCCTTCAGAGGAGCTCTAGTGGAGATTAGGTCTGGGCCCAGGGGGGGCCACCATTTTTTTCGGTTTTCCTGCTGGACCAGTCCCACCCTGCTCTTTAGAAACGTAAGAGCATTGCCATACATTAAGCAGTTTTGTTGATGTCTCACATCACAAATAGGATATTTTCAGTGCTATTTGATACACTGCTGCCTCGTCTACAAGCAAAGTCATCAATTATTTTCTGTTGACACCTTTAGCCCTCATTTGCCTAATCCATATTGTTCTGCACTATCGTATTTGCAGGCACTTTACAAATGCAAAATAATAGAAAGGGAGGGCAGGGTAGGGTGGAAGGGAAGATTTTTACTACATTACCTTGTTATAGGTTATTAAATCCTCTCTTGTATTACATTATTATAGGTTATTACATTTTCCTCTTGAATTTGGATTTCTCAGACTATTCTGAAGGTTTCGGCCAATTCGACCAGTCATAAGGGAGAAATAGGAGGTGCGGGGAAGGTATTCGCCGGTTTGACAAAAGGCCTAGCTGTTCCTTCCCAGTGTAGAATAATAAAGCAATTGGGGTTAGGAATAAAGTTATTATTAAGTAACTGTGACCCAGAGTTTATCCCTATCCTGCATGTATAATGAAGGGAATGAAGCCTCTCCTGCCCAAGATCTTGCGCCCTAACCCGCTCTTTCCTTTGTCTTTCTGATCTCTCCAGTCTCTGACAAAAGGATGAGAAGTAGGAAACTTTTGGTGAAATAGATGGTGCTTTAGATAGGGAAACTCATGATAAAAAAATGACATTACTGATTGCACTGCCATTACCACCAAGAATTATTTATACTGATTATGATTAATAGGTGCAGGTCAGTAACCAGTGTTTCCTTTAATAAATGACAAGTGATTAGGGCTAAATATATTATGTTGGTGATAGAGGATGTGAAGGTGCTTAGTGGTGACGAGGGAGAACATGTTTTCCTTTTTTAGTTCCTCTCTTTTTTAGATTGTAAGTATAGTCTACAGTAACAATTGGAGGGGGGGGGGTGGGCCCTGGTGTGGGACATGCAGCCGGGCCCCCCCACCACCCTCCGTACACACCACGCCCCTAGGCCCACTGTTCGTTCCCCCCCCCATACTCTGCCCTTTATTCCCAAATTTTCATCATCAGGACCGGAACAATTAAATTATCTTACCCCAAAGCCACTTTGATTCTGGGGGCCCATGGCCGATACTGTTGTTGCCTTACCTTAAATCCAGCCCAGACGTCTGTATTGGGACAAATATTGTTAGGAACCTTTTTTGAACTCTACCTCATCATAAGGTAATGAACATAAACAATGCTATTTAAATCTCAGCTCATCATTAGGCAAGCTCTGTGCCAATCATCTCATGTTTGTTGTTGCTCTTATTTAAATGCTGCATTTGTACCACACAGCCAGCCTGAGACAGCGACGCCATGATTATAGATATCCTGCAGCATGTAGCAGCTGCACCACCTAATACAAAGGCATTGGCTGGGCCTAAGTGTCCCGGTGGGATAGTAGAAGCCGGTTTATAGAGCTTCTGATCAGCTTAGAAAAACTTCAAAATCTGGAGGCTATGGAGGCAACTTTGGACTTTCTACTTGGTATTAACCTATCTTATTACTCTCTCATTTTCAAATGTTTGAAAAGAACACAATTTAAAATATTGTTTAGATTCAGTATATAATGCACCTTCTGCTGTGAAATATTGGGATAGCAGAAGCTACTAGGGAATTTAGCACATATAAAAAGCACAGGGTTGCAGCAAGCCATACATATCACATAAATGGTGTTATAACTCATTTTTGGTTCAGGGACCTTCCAACCACACCCCAATCAGTGGCAGAACAACCTCAGGGCCTGGCAGCTCCTGTACCACTAATCCTGGCCTGAAAATCATGTACCGAGGGGGGTCCTCACTGCACGTCCCACACCAGGGCCCACCCCCTCTAGTTACATTACTGCCCCCAATTACCACATAACCACTATAAACTTCTTTCACTGTTTCATAGCAATCTTCACCAATGTCTACCCACTTTCTACCTGCCAACCTCCCTTCTACTGCCAGAGTTTAAATCTGGAAATAAAGTAAATCACCAGTTGGAAAAATATACACAGTGCTTTGTTTTCTGAATTTGCCCATAGTTATCTTGTATTTCAGGGAGATTAGTACCTCATAGTAGCATAACTTTAGACACAGATGACAAATCTCCCTGTGTGCCAGTACCATAAACCCTAAGGATAGTGATGGCACTCTGAGCACTTTGTTTTCCGAAGTCCCCTGAAGTTTCCTTGTGAGACAACTTCGGGCGACTTTGGAAAACAAAGCACTCCGAGTGCCATTCCACCGGCGATTTAAATTCTAACCGTCAGGGTGATTAATCGCTCGAAGAAGAGGCGATCTGTTGTCGGGCAAATAAATTACCCTGAATCTTACCAAGTGTCACTACCCTTAACCTCCACTTACGGTACATGGTCCTCTCCACTCCAGGTCAAACATCACTTTTTCGGGCAAAGCCCCAGGTTCCAACCATGTGCCACACAACCTCCTTGATATATTTAATGACTTAAATTATTGCTTTTTTTAGCCCCCTGGACAGATTTCTTTTTGTTTTGGAGCCTTCAGTGAGAATGTTGGATTAAGAACTTTTTATTTTACACTCCTTCGCGAGCTCCAGCGCTTAAAACCGTAGCTGCTGAAAATTAAAGGGATATTTTTTTTTTCTTCCTGGCATCAGTGTCTAATGTTTAGTTAATTAGATTAGCAGTGATCAAATTGATTTATATTATTGTTATATTATTGTTTTTTTTTTTTTTTACAAAAGTCATTTTTCTAGAGAAACATTATTCATGCCAGCTTTTTCCAGTCTTAGGACTCTAGCTATTTGTACAGCGGAAAATAAGGCATGATGAATGGTCCTTATTACTCATGATTGCTTTCAAGCTTGTGAAGATGAGAAAAGGTAAAAGGATTTTATGATCATAGATTTCGGTTTGTTTTCTTATATCCCCGCTCTTGCCTAGTGCAAGCAAATCATCAGGCTACAGGGTTGTGATATAACAAATGGACTTCTGACCTCTGACCATTGGCTTGTTTTTTTGGGGTGAGAGAACCAGAATCCAATTGGATTCTGGAAGTAGTAGCTGGAGTCAGGTGTAAGGATTATTTTCATGTAGCAGCACTCCCTCATCTTACCCCAATGTGTACCTCTAATGCTCATAGGCAGAAGGGCCACCACTGGTGGGATGGAGGCAAAACTCAGCAGCTCAGAAGCAGCTTGATGTGATGGCATAGTCTGCTACAAAAAGAGAAGGTCTTCCAGTCAAAGGGTTTAGTAGCCCAGGGCTGGGGTAGCTGCCAGTAAATTTGTAATACCCTTAAAAAGACCCATCGGCCAGCCCCCAATCCCCTTTAAACTTACCTTTTTCTCTTTCTTCCAGGCTCCGCTTCGTGGCCACGCCCCCAAAATGTCACTGGTCCGCCCCCTTTTGACATCACAGGACGGCCCTTTTATGGCCCCGCCCCTTTGTGGCTTCACGATCCTCTCCTTTTTTGCCCCGCCCCCACGCCGGCCGGTAAAAAAAAATACAAAAGGTGGCAACCCTATATACAGATGTAGGAGGGCCCATTAATTTATATGGCAACCCTGGGGTCACAAATTAGAAAAAAGTACACATGCACAAAAAACCTAGTTTCTGGTTAAAACAATGTTTATATTAATGAAAATATTTATCTATTAAATTTATCTGCTATTTCCCACCACTGGTAAAGTGCTACAGACCTTGCCTCATGACAAATACACTCTGCTCGAGTGTACATAGAACTGCTCAAGCAGGAATGTGACTATAACTGGTTTAGAATGAAAGAAAAGTCGAATTTTCCAGTACTACACTTCTCTTTGATAAACCAGGCACAAAACCAGCATGTATCCATTTTGCTGATAACACCTAAATGCATTAGCATGGATACCAGGGAAACCATGAGCAAGCTGGCGAGTGTGGGCATTAGAGGAATATAAATATCCTTTCAGTTGTCTAGCTTTATATATATATTTATATCTATAACATAGGTGGTGGGTGAGTGTGGAGGCACCTCTGGCTCCCTCCCGATTGTACCACTGAGGATACAAGGACTGCAGTCTATAATCACGCTCCTTCTAACGTGAGAAATGAGCTACGGAAACACTTGTGCCTTGTTAAAATCCATTTCTTCTACATAAACGCAAAATTGTTTCATGTTGTAAAGATTTTTCTGTTATGCTCAAGTCATCTGTTGTGTCTCAGTGGAATGAACAGCTACATTATATTGGTAATAAAGTGATGAGCTTAGCTTAGGATTTAAAGGTGTATGTCTTTTAGCAAAGATGCCCCAAAGTGAACATGGTGGGTGAGGTATGCACCAGGCTGGACTGGCGATCTGTGTGTTCTGACAGTTTTGACATAGAAAGTCAGTATTTAGTGGGCTGGTGGGAGCTGTTTGGGCCTCTATGTGAGCTGATCTGGCCTTTGTGTACCTGAAATGCCAAGGCCTACTTTGGTTCTCAGCCCAGACCTGGTATGCACTATGGTATGATGAAACATGAGTAGTAATGTGGATACTGTCTCTCTATGAGGTGCGTCCATACTTCCTCCAACTGTGATCATAGTCTTGGTTTAGTAGCTTTTACCTTTCAGGTACAGTGAAACCTCAATTTTACATACCCTGACAGGACCAGAACTAGGGGCAGGCAGAAGAGGCATGTGCTAAGGCAGGGATCCCCAACCTTTTTTACTCGTGAGCCACAATCAAATGTAAAAAGGGTTGGGGAGCAACACAAGCATGAAAAAGTCTCTTGGGGTGCCAAATAAGTGCTATGATTGAATATTGTGGTATTGTGGTAGCCCCAATGTGGACTAGCAGCCTACAGGAGACTCAGTTTGGCACTATATTTAGTTTTTATGCAATTAAAACTCACTTCCAAACCTGAAATTCAAAAATAAGCACCTGCTTTAAGGACACCAAGAGCAACACCCAAGTGGTTGGAGAGCAACATGTTGCTCACAAGCTACTGGTTGGGGATCACTGTGCTAAGGTGTAACAGTTGGGGGCGCTGTGCACATAACTCTTCTCCCTGTGTGTTCCCCTCTCAGTTGCTGGCAAAATGAACTATTCCCTGCACTGTCCAGGCCCCAGTTGTTATTGCAGGGGGTTGGGATGAGCACAGCCTGGGGACCTTTTCCCATATTTGACACCAATTTTTCTGGTCAAATAGGGGTTCTACTGTATATTCCACCAAAAAATAATTTTTGTGTCACTGAGAAGTCATTGATGATGTTCAGTACTCCTACCTCCTGTTTCTAATCAAGCACAGTTGCATCTATCAACAATGCTATGAGCAACTGCCACCTCTAATCCCGGCGGTAGCGCAAGGGTCCCCACCTATATCCATCCTATATCAATTACTGCAGAAAATACGAATACCTGACAACAAAATTCCTGCACAATTGTGTCAAACTTGTACAGAGGCAATAAAATTAGGGCAATTGCCAGGGGTGGGCCAAGCACTTTGGGCACTTTGAGCCACCTTGCTCCCCTCTGTGCATGCACTTGAATGGGCAGTGACATCACACAAAGAGGGGGAACAAGCAGAATAGAGGTGAGAGCAGAGAACCCGGACTAGGAGTACTCTTCAACAGGCACCTCATTCTTGCACCCAAGACAGGTACCTTTTCTCCCTACCCCTAGTTCTGGCTTTGGCAACTGCCCCAGCACTTCATTGCAATAACCCATGGTGACTGCAAAAATGTTGGAATTCTGGGGGGGGGGGGATCACTGCATTCAGGGGGGGAAAGTTTGCACTTTGCTCACTGCACTTGTGTAAATGACCCCTCTCTTGAGAACTGCACCATCTAACAGTGCCCAATAGGAAAGCTCCCCAACACAACATCCTGGGCTTATATCATGAAAGGCTGTCATGCATTACTGTCTGCATAGCAGAAATGAATGAATGTGTGTGGGTGTGTGTATTGTGGGTAAGAACTGAAACAATGACAATTGCTATTCTATACAAACCCATTTACAAATCGCTCTCCTGACCCTGTTACATGTTGGAAGATTTTTTTCTCCAGCTCATATAAAACACTTGAGTCACTTGTAATTAACCAGGGCAGGAGAAAGAAATCTGCAATGGACATGTATTAAAAAAAGCTCATAACAAAGCTGAATGAATTAAGGGCAGCGCGAGAGGCAAACTGTGAGCCCAGCAGCCGCCATTTACAGAGTGCTCATTAGCTAGAAAGGAACAGGAAATTTCACATGAAGTTCTCATTTTAAGGTTTGGATGTCTGGGGGAACCTGTCTGTAAAATCTGGTTTTGCTAGTGGCGTACTGATAGGAAAGTACTGTTTAGCACAAAGCCTTATTGCTGGTTGCCACCCACATGAACACTTTAGGGCAGGGACGCAGAATCGGGGAGATTAGTCGCCCTGGAGGTGCACCTGGTCAAACCTCACAAGGCGACTTCGGAAAACAAAGCGCCCAGAAGGCCTTTTGTGGTGTTTATACAAATGGCCTGCAGGTGGCACTGTGCATACACAGGACTTTCTGTACAGCTTGAAAGTGAAAGTAAGACTTACTGCTGTTATGTAATGGCTGCATGACCTGCTCTTACGCTACGTTTTCTATCAGTATAAGCCTTGCATTTGGCTTGGTGACATTTCACAATGTCAGTAGTAGATGATTTTGTAGGAATAGTCTTTGGTGGAAGTTTGATGTCTGCAACATGTAACTTAGTGCGCATCTGTCTGCCATGTAATAATTCAGCTGGAGATGATTGGGTTGTTGCATGGCATGTTGCTCTGTTGTAAATACTTTCCCAGTAAGATTTGCTGTCTGTAGTGCTTCTTTCAGACTTCTGTTAAATCGCTCGATTTCTCCATTTGCTGGTGGGTAATACACTGAAGATTTCCTATGCATAATATTCCTCTCTCTCAGAAAGGATTCAAACTCATATGAGACAAACTGTGGTCCGTTGCCTGATATTAACTCCTTTGGATTTCCTTCTCTGCTGAAGACTGTAGACAGAAATGTTATTACTGTAGCTGATGTTACATGAGAAACAAATGCAATTTCTGGCCATTTACTGTAATAGTCTATCAAGGTTATAGCAAATCTACAGTCTATAGGAGCGTCTGCAAAAGGACCCACAATATCAATAGCAAGTTTTTCCCATGCTGTATCAGGGAATACACCAGCTAATAAAGCATTGTTATACCCTCCTCATCCTCGGCTACCAAACACAACAAAAATGGAGACGAGGATGGGATTTATATCTTTCAGCAACCACATTTTTCACAAGTATCATCAGGTAATGGTAATGTATGGAATATACGCTGTCCCTCTGCCCCCAGGCAGTGAATAAGTAAAGCACGCTTTCTAGCTGCAGAAATCTCCCCTTGGTCAGCAGCAATAATGTAATTATCAAACATACGGATCCAAGCAGTAACAGGTATGGTAGGCTCACCAGGGTTTGGTAGAAAAGGTGCAGGCTGCTGCAGAGGTAGAAAAGACATCCTTGTCGCCATTTGTTGTGTTTGGTAGCAGAGGATTTGGAGAGTATAACAATGCTTTATTAGCAGGTTCATGCAGCCATTACATAACAGCAGTAAATCTTACTTTCACTTTCAAGCTGTACAGAAAGTCCTGGGTATGCACAGTGCCACCTGCAGGCCATTTGTATAAACACCACACCCTGGTCATGGCAAGTTTAATGTGTGTGGTGGGAGGTCAAGTTTGGCTGGAGCTTGGGGTAGGGCAACCCTGAGGTGGCAACTCCGGTGAGCCCCATATACCCCAGTCAGACACTGTTTTTAACCTTAAAAGCTGCTGCTGTTGTTCCATGGATCCTGCTGTAACACTTTATAATATGATTTCAATTTAAGCGAAACGTGTGGTGCAAGCAAACAGCCAAAAAGATGCCCCAACAACCTAATATATGTTCTCTTATAACATTATGTGGAAGTGCTCCCAGACACACTGGTGATGCCAGAACGGAACAAACGATTTTATTTAAGCAGTTTGATGATCTGCTCTAACTTAATATGTGCAAAATGACTTCAGGAAATATTGAAATCTGTCAGATTGGGCAGTTATTCAAATGCTTAGCAAGTGTTCAGTGAATGGGCTCAGGATGCCCTTGGCTTGAGTTTACAAATGTGATGTATTTTATTTATAGGTTCCACATGTCCCTTACTTGAGTTTGGGAGTGCTTGGAAGCTGCTTTAGAGACATTTCATATGCAGCGGAATATACAGGAACGTGTCAGGCTCTCTATGCTCATTCTCCATGCATCTCCAGGGACCCCTCATGCAAATTAGACATTCATCTGATGAACAGCAAACGAGCTAGCAGCTTTTAATGGGTTTGTGTGGGGTGTGCCGTAGATTGGAGGGGACTTTAATAAAGGGTTCATTTACATGCAGTTATGGGGTGCCTCAAGTGCAAAGGATGTGTCCTTCAACCAAATGTCTAAATCTAAAGGGAGCCAATTTAAATAGCTATTCTGCAACAAGACAAGGGCATCCTGGGTCAAACAGAGATTTGTCTATGACATTTTACACACACACACATATATATATATTTATTTATACAACTGCTGCTTTTTGGATTTGGAAGAACTTTTATGATCGTCAGGCAGGGTGCAAAGGAGCCTTTTCTTAACGGAACAGTAACACCAAAAAAAAATTAAATACTGTATTTTTAAAGGAACGACAATGTGTTGTGCTGCACTGGCAAAACTGGTGTGTTTACTTAGCTGTAGTATATATAAACAAGCAGGGCCGCCATTAGAAATCACGGGGCCCCATACAACAACATTTTTGGGGCCCCCTGGGCACGTCCTCCCTATCGCCCGAGCCCCACCCCTGATCCCGCCCACTCCACATCACAGTTAAAAGACCACACAGACATCAGTGCTAAAAAAGTAAACCCCCCCCACACAAGTTATAAAAAGATATTGATGGTCAAGGCCCCCCTTAAAAGTAAAAAAAAAAAAAAAAAACATTGGTGGCAGGCCCCCCCTTACAAGTTAAAAAAAATTGGGGCCGGAAATTTTTTTTTTAAAAAAACATTGGTGGCAGGGTCCCCCTTTCAACTTAAAAAAAAAATTGGAGCCCCATAAAATATATATTTTTTAAATTGGTGGCAGGGGCCTATAGAGTATTAAAAGGAAACATTGGTGGCCAGGGGATTAAAAAAAAAAAAAAACCCACATTGGTGTCAGTAGAATTGAACTCGTGGCTTCAGGACTTTAGCATCAGCTCCTTTCATGACTTCGGTCTTTCTGTCACTTCAGGACTTAAGTGTCAGCTCCTTCGTGACTGTGTCTTTCCGCCCTGTAAACGAGCTGTAGTGTAGCTATGGGGGCAGCCACTCAAGCACAGGAGACACAGTAGATAACAGATAAGTTCTGATGAATCCCATTGTATAAAACAGAGCTTATCTGTTATCTGCTCTGTATCCTATGCCTTTTGACTACACAGCCACTTCTGTATATAAACTATAATTGTGCCTAGGCTACAGCTTTGGGTGCCTATGTGGTAGATTTAAAAGTTTACATAAAAACCTAGTGTAACCCTGGATATTTAGGGGCACATTTACTAAGGGTCGAAGTGAATAATCGAATAAAATTTGAATTTTAAAAATGTTAATTTCAAATTAATTTTGGGCAATTTCGACTATCGAATAGCCCAAAATTTGATTTAAATTGAAAAAAATTACTGTCTCTTTAAAAAACTTTGAATTCGACATTTTGCTATCTTAAAGCTGCCGAATTGCATTGTAGCCTATGGGGGACCTCCTGGAACCTTTCCTGTAATTATTTTCTGGTCCTGGTTAAAGTTTTTTAGTTTTTTTTTTTAAATCGTTCTAATCGATGCATTAGAACGATTTTTTTTTCAAATGAAATAGGTCCATTTGCAATCAAAAAATTTTTATGGTCCCCTTAGTGGAGTTGCCTGGTATCTTGACACTTATGGTCCTTTATTGACCCCTGAGTTTGTTTAGGTTCTGCACCCAGCAAACCTCTACAGTTTTCCATTTTAAAGTCTTTAACTTATTAATCCAGGAAAGCCAATTTTAAAGTAAAATAAATAATGAAATGAATGACAAATGCAACTTTTGTTCTGGTCATGTATTACATCATAACACCTTGCTGTCATGTGAAGCAGGATTTAAATGACTCCGTAATGCTGCTAGTTACAACTTGGTAATCTGTTTATTTTGTTGTAGGCCACTAGTAATTTTGTATCGTTTGAGGAAAAGAGACATCCCTTGTTTTATGAGAAAATTTGATGCCCGAGGCATAGACAGATGTTTGCACAAGATCACAAGTTGCTGAAACAAGAATTGAACCCAGGTCTTCCAGGGCTCCCCCAGTAGCTAGGGCTCCAGAGTTCATAAGACACATCAGGAGCTTTATTTTGGAATGAGGTTTCTGCACAACACATTATATGTATCCTGTTGAGAGAGCCAGTTAACAAGCTAAGGAATCGTCTACCTTCTCTCTCTTTATCCCACTCCCTTGTTAGTGTTCCACCCCCTCCCCGTCGTCACTTTATCTTACTTAGGTCTGTGTATTAATCTAACAAATGATGTGGCCTCCAGTGCTGGGAATAAGGGATCCCTGGCTAATTATTCCCCTGACACACACAGAAGAGAGTGGGAAGAACAAGACAGGCTTAAGGGATGCAGATGGAAAATAAATGAGAAAAGCTGCCTGGATAATGCTCAGAGACCCAATCACTCTCACTGCTTTCCACCTTTCACTGCAAAGGGCAGTCATATGTAACACACTCTAATGAATTCCTCACTTGTTGAGAACTAGAAGCCATGCTTTGAGGGAAAATATGTATACATATTTATATAGATATAACTTGTTGCAATTTATAATTGTATCACATTAATTTTCTCCCCCTTTCCCCTATTTCTACCCCGTCCTCACTTTCTCTCTTTATTTCTCTTTCAGCGAACAGTTCTCTGCTTGGAGGTGGAGGAGGTACAGTATCTGCTTTGTATTGTGATACTAATACATGTCCAGTGGTACCACCATTTACAGTAACGGGCCTTCCCTTGACACGCAGTAACAACCATCAAAAGCATTACCCAAACTTCTGTTGACCATTATAACAGTGGCCCCTTTAATTATACGTGATTGACAGTTCTGCAGTGCTTTGTGCGTTGTCTCCTTTGTGAGCGATATTCAGCAATAGCTTAGGCATTAATTGCTGCCTGTCACTTTCTATTTGGCTACAGGTCAATTCTGCTCTACTAACTGTCATTTATTTACACCTATCTCTGCTACGCACAGCTATCTGACAGATTTTTACAACTGCCCGTCATATTTATACTGTTATAGGTCAATTATTGAGCTATCATTCGGCCATAGACAACTGCCTGTCGGTTATTGACAGATATTTTACTGCCAGTTCGGCATAAACTTGTCATTCATACAAAGCTCAGACAAGCACTCCATCTACTCAATGTACAGCTGGATCTGAAACTGCATCCTGGCCAATAAAAGACAATATCTGCCAGTTATGATACTTCTGTCAGTGTTTCATGTTTGTTTTGGTTATTACAAACAAAGGTTTATGCACACGCGTATAGCAATGCTGTACAACTGCCTCTAAGATCTTCACAACCGAATAAGCCGTGCTGACAACTCACAATATCGTCGATTCCCACTGACTAAAAAATAATATCCCACAAGTATCACTAGAGATCACAGGTGCATCTTCTTCGGAAAAGCAAAAGCTGTGAGGCAGTAATATCTGGTCTTAAAAGGCAGGTAGAGGCAAAAAAATAAAAACCCATTTTTACTTTCTTTAATGAAAAAGAAATATATTTCCAATATACTTTAATTAAAAAATGTGTACTGTTTTTATAATAAACCTGGCTGTATTCAGTGAAATTCTCCCTTCATTTATTGCTGTGGATAGGAATTGTCAGACAGTCCCTGGCTGCTGTGCAGGGAAACAATCATTCTTATGAACAGCAGGGGGAGTCCCCACCTTACTCCCCAGCCTTACAGAACTCAAGCAGCTTTGTTTCCCTGTAGAGCAGTCAGCAATTGAGTAGAGATTTGTATTGGATTTTGTTTTTGCCTTTACATCCCCTTTAATGTTTCCAACTCCAGCTGCAGGGACAAAGATCATGGAGCCAGATTTAAACAGATAAACTGGGATTCTATTTGGAGGATTATTTTGCTGCAGCCACTGAGTTGGAGAAAGTTTGTATTAAACAATACAAAAACTATAAAATCCACATTAGCTTACATGACAACACAGGACCCAGTGCAGTCTGTATATTCTGATTATTAATCAGTCTTGTGTATCAGCTTCTGGCAGATATTATTTGACTTGTGCTGTTTTGATAATTTATGACGATCCCTAAGCACCACAGACCACACTGAGCATGTGCACAGTCTTGGTCTTGCAAAGATGTATAACAAAGTTACAAGATGACAGCCCCCTGTAAGTTCATGTTTATGTTTAGTATACAAAATACAGCATTTCTAGCCTAATTCTATTTTAGACTTTCCTTGTCCTTTAAGCTATAAACAGTTCATTACTAAAGTACTTTAGTTCATTAAAGTCTCACAGTTAGTGCAATTAGCCATGTTTTTACCTACAACATTCTGTCAAAGACTTCCAGAGTAAATTGCAACCTCTGAAGTCAGCTGCAAAATTGGATCCTGAATGGACAAACATACGTACTGGATAGTACTCAAATGGTCCTGCAAGAAAGGGGCTGGCATGCAGCCAGGTCATGGAGTGTACTTACATTCTTGCCCTCAACTCCCACAATCTGTAGAAAAATGCAGAATAATCAATGACCCATGATAACCTCCATACTAACTGGTTGGGTCACATTACACAAATCCACCAATACACAGAAATTTCTGAAATGTCAGTTGCAAAGAACCAAAAATGAGTTTACTGAGCAATAGAACCCTCATGCCTAAGAGTGTAATCTTCCAGCAGTTTTATTATATGTGTGGTACCTTTAGTTCACACCAAGGGTGGCCTACTGGTTCAATAGCCTTTTTACCATTGTGAAGAATTCTGCATTTAAGTGGCACAGCTAAGACTGCCTCACCCCCTTAAAGGGCAAGGTCAAAGCCAATATTTAAATATTAAACCATTCCAAGTGATCATATTTCAGCATGGCAATTTCCCATGCAGAAGTGGTCAGTAAATAGACCATGAAAACCATGAAACCCTTAAGCTGTCACCATCCCAATCACTAGATCTCAACTAATATGTTCTATTTCCCTTCGACTACCTGAGACATAAGAGCGCATTTGCTTGCAGAATGCAGTGTGGAAAGTGCAAAAGGCTGCAATCAGAATTTTTTGCACACTGCATTTTCAGGGTCAGACTGGGCCACTGGGCACCCAGACAAAAAACCCACTGGGCTTCAGCCCTTGGGCCACATAGCCATCAGCCTTCATCTTTCCCACACTTCTGACCTCCACCCCTGCCCAACTGCAAGAAAAAACGACATGCATAAATACACCCTGGTTTATTTGGGGCTGGGGGGTACTTTGATGTGGCAGCTGTCATGGGCCCAGTCTGATTCTGTGCATTTTGCTCTTGCAAAATGGCAACAGGCCTCTGCGTTGCCACCTTCCCAGGAGTTAACTACGGGTGGTGGGATTGTGACATAAAGTGGCAGGTTGATGACTTGGTGGGTTGGGCCAATGTCATGATGGCAGACGGGGCAGGGCTATTATGTGGCGATCTACAATTGGCAGATCTCCACATCAATCTCGCAGAATCCAGTCTGGTTTTCCTATTTTGGAAAACTGGGCAGGCAGGTTCGACCCAGACAGACCTTCAAAAAACCAAAGCGCTTTGACATCCAAGGCAAGGGTTGAATTCTATGCACCTCCAGTCCCCCATGGTACTACCATCACCATTGCACCAGACCAACATATTGCAATTGTAGATGAATAACTAAAACCACAATGGAATTCAGAACATTTTCCCCTCCTTTCCAAATATGTTGCTTCCTAGACAGGTGCATCTATTTCCAACTCAGCTTTCATAGCATTAACAATATATCAACTGCTTGTGGAAGAAATGGGTTGCATTCCTTCCTATTAGCGTTTCAGACATGTACAATCTATATGTCAGTGTTTATATTATTTTCCCTACATCCTTACATGTTTTTCTGTCCTACACAATGCTTTATCAGTGATGCATGGCAGTCTGTTACTTGGATTCATCTCCGTTATTCCCAGGGACAGTGCATGTTCATTCTGCTCACGTGCCTGTCAGCTGCACATAGGTGCTTGTCTAATTGTACATGACAACCTGTAAGTTTTTCCAGCTATGAGTTATATGTCAGTTCTATGTCCACAGTCAGTTGTCCGACAGCCATAATCTGCTGTATCTCATTCATACTGTGTTTCGCTAGCACATAGTTATCTGGGATTTATACTCGCCTGTTGTCAGCTGCACAGCAAAGTATCTGCATTATCAAACGCCATAGATCAAAAAGTAAAAGTAGTAAAAGTATAGGTATATGCCTGGCTTCCCCCCGCCCATGACAATGTGACAAAGTAATGCTAGTTGTATATAAGCTAGATACATATCAAGATATAAATGCTAGAGAAGAACAATAAAATAATATAAAATGGATGAAAAAATGAGCACAGCAGCATAGAGGCAATGGCACCAGAAAAGCAAGGGTCAAAATGCATTACAAAGGGTCATCATTTTAATCAACAAACTTAATAATGCTATATGCCATATTTATCTGGGAATTAGATATGTGTCCCTATTTCAGAGATGGCTATCAATTAAAAAGCGATACTCTAGGATGAAGAGATAAGTATATATTAAATGTTATATCTCAGCAGCTCACCAATCTTGGAACATAGATTCCCTATAACGTACTGTTGTGCTGCCATGTATTTACAGTATGTGTATACAGGCATGGAAAAGGTTATCCAGAATGCTCGGGGCCTGGGGGTTTTCCGGAGAACAAATCTTTCCATAATTTAGATCTCCATACCTTAGAGTCCTGTGTGGGTCCATTTTTTGTGACCCGTACCCGCAACCTGCAGTCCGCAACCCGGACCCGCGACTCGCATTCTTACCTGCCTGGACAGGCCCGGATTTGCGGAGAGGCCACCTAGGCCCGGGCGGAGGGTGGCAGGATTTTAGGGGATGGCATGCTGCCCAACCACACCCACATTGGTTCAGAAATTTAAATTTCCCTTTGCTCCGTCCGAATGATGAAGATTTTAGCAAATAAAAGGGAGGGGACAGGGGCGACAAACAAGGGGCACCCGCTATGTAAATCTGGCCCTGCGCCTGGACCCGCTACCCGACCCGCAAATACCCGACCCGCAAACCAGCAGAACCGCCGACCCGCGTCTATAATTGCACCCAGAACTTCTGCCGCAACCCGCAGGGTACTGAAGGTTTTTGCAGGAAACCCGCGGGTACCCAACCCGCTGCAGAACTCTACCATACTTGGCTTAAGTCTAACTGAAAGTCATTTAAACATTAAATAAATACAATAAGCTGGTCTTGCCCTCTATAAGGATTAATTAATTTTGGATTATTTGGATAAAATGGAGTCTAAGGGAGATGGCCTTCCTTTAATTGAGACCTTTCTGGATAATGGGTTTCCAGGTAATGGATCCCATACCTGCACCAGAACACTCCTATAACTATTGTATTAGTGTAGGCTAAAAAGTCATGTTGCACAGCATTACATTAATATACACGTACAAGTATTTTATACCGTTAATTGAAGCAATTAAAGGCAAATACAGAAAGTATTCATGTGGTTGATATAACAGATATAAGGAAGGAGCTGAGGTTGTATAGGTCTGTTTAGACAAGCTAGATAGACTGTTTAATTCTGATCGACCCATAACAATGTTGGCATTTATAAAATGAATAATAAATCCAATCCAATTGGATCTGATCCAGCCCGAGCCAGAATTCAGATTGATCAGCTATGAATGCACGTCCACATGGCTCGAGTTTGATCAGCATCCATATTCATCAAATCCACAGGAATAAGAATGAATGGAAACTGAAAAGTCAGCCATAGCCATCAATGGGATTGAATATCTTAGACCACTCAGGGGCTGACATAAGGAATTCCTATATCAGAGAATACTATAGAAAGCCTTCAATACTGGGGCTCATTTATCAACACTGGGCAAATTTGCCCATGGGCAGTTACCTACAGCAACCAATCAGTGATTAGCTATATGAAGCCAGCTGCAAGTAGAACAATGAATGCAGCAATCTGATTGGTTGCCATGGGTTACTGCCCATGGGCAAATTTGCCCAGTGTTGATAAATTACCCCCAGTGACTGTTGCCAACAGTTAAAACATGGGGGCCGTGAGGGTTATATTATAGGCAGTCAGATTACAGGAGAAGTCATTGGATACTCATTCCAGGTGAGCAGGAGTACCCATGCTGCAAACACCCTTTATGTGTGTTAGAATGTAGACTGGGTTATAGTTTGAATGGTCTACTCACTGTATCTGCCCCAGGCTGTCTGTTATACACATCTTTATTTACTCATAGCTCTCTGCTGGATATACAGTTTCAGCTCAGCAGTCACTAGGTAACAGTTCCTTTAAAAATATAGGCTGTGAATTACACAGAGGTATTGGTTACACACAATTGTCTTCATTCAAATGGTCCTGACAGTCTAAATATACAGCTATGAGTTATAGGCAGAGGTGTACTAAAAAGTTGATAGCCACTAAGGTACACGGCCCAGTTACCCACTAAGCCAACATTTTCAAATGCTGCTATCTTTGCCCTCCAGCTGTTGGAAACTTCAGCAAACAGATACCAATGAGAAAGTGTAGTTCAAGCAGCTGCAGGTATGACACTGTATTTGCCATATACCACTGTTTATAAACGACATCTCTCCGTTTCCTTTAATGTTATAAAAAAGTGCTGTCCAACTTCTGTGGTACTGTGTACTGGAAATTTTCTGGCCTATAAAGGGCTGATAATGGAAGCTAGTGTTGACCACTCCCTGTATTTAAACCACACCCATGTTACCACAAGAACTTTTAAGAACACAACCACATCAATGGTAGTAGCACACCTAAAAACCAGATGGCTGGTGCTCACTGCATCACTCATCTCTCATAAGTGAAACTTTGCCTCTTCCCCTGTGGACAGCAACCCCCAGCACATAATTAAACACCTTAGGGCCCCCCTACCCTAACATCAATTTCCAAATGCTAACAAACCCCCAGAACAAACCCTACCAGGCTCACATCCAACAAGTATTGTAGGGCAGGCAGAGTATGGCACACACAGGGAGCATAGGGCAGGCAAAGAATGGCAAACACAGGGAGTATAGGGAAGGCAGAGTATGGCACACACAGGGAGTATAGGGTAGACAGAGTAGTGCACACACAGGGAGCATGGAGCAGGCAGAGTATGGCACACACAGGGAGCATAGGGAAGGCTGAGTATGGCACACACAGGGAGTATAGTGTAGACAGAGTAGTGCACACACAGGGAGCATGGAGCAGGCAGAGTATGTAACACACAGGGTGCATAGGGCAAATCTCATATCCCCAGCACATAATTACACACTTTAGGGCCCCCTAACAACAATTTCCAAATGCTAACAAACCCCCAGAACAAAACCTACCAGGCTCGCGTCCCACAAGTATTGTAGGGCAGGCAAAGAATGGCACATACAAGCCACTCCGGCCATGAGGCAAGGTGAGAACCTTGTCTCAGGCGGCATGGAGTGGCCAGTTACCAGGGGTGGCAAAAAGCTGCCTCTGGTAACTTTAAGAGCTGAATTTCCATTTTTTAAAACGGAAATTTGTCTCTTCTAGTGCAGCGTGTGCAAAAGCACTGGCTGCACTAGCGATGCGGCCCCTCCTCCACCTGCTCCGATGCTACAAGTTAGAAGCACGGAGCGGGAGGGGGGTGGCATTGGGGCTGCTGCCTCAGGGGGAGGAAGCCCCTGATACGCCACTGCATACAGGGAGTATAGAGACAGCAGAGTATGGCACACACATGGAGTATAGGGAAGGCAGAGTATGGTACACACAGGGAGTATAGGCAAGGCAGACTATGGCACACACAGGGAGCATAGGGCAGACACAGTAGAGCACACACAGGGAGCATAGAGTAGGCAGAGTCAGTGGCGTAACTTCTCCCTGGCAGACCCCGGCACAGGATGGGCACCAGGGCCCCCTGTCGGGTCCTTACCTCTATAAATCCCATGCTGGAGTGTTGATAGCATGTGTTCTGTAAAATTTCCCCCTAGATAACTACCTGCCATAACCATTATTGTGGCTCTGATGGGCCCCAAGTGGTTGGGGGCCCTGGGGCAGTTGCACCCTCTGCACCCCTGGTAGTTACGCCACAGGGCAGAGTATGGCACACACAGTGGGTATAGGGAAGGCAGAGTATGTTACACACAGGGAATGTAGGACAGGCAGAGTATGTCACCCAAAGGGAGCATAGGGCAGGCAGAGTATGGCATACACAGTGAGCATAGGGAAAGCAGAATACTTCAGGAGACAGGGAACCCTATCAGGATAACTCTAATATGAGTAGTTCATACTGTGCTACATACAGCGACACAATGTTGGTGACTCTCCAGCAGTTTGTCTGAGATGTGAAAAGGTGAACAATGTGGGCACTTTCAATCTTGGTCTGAGTTGTGAACAGTACAGGGCTTTAGGGGTGTGAACAATATACTTTTTACAGTACCAATACCTTCTAAAGCTTACTCAAAGATAAACAGTCACAACAGGCAGACTTCTATGTTGGGGGCCCACACAGAAAGGTTTGGCCCGCGAGCTGACAGTTGGACAGCACTGATAGAAGGTTGTTGTCTTTAGCTACAATTCAGAAGCAGCAGCACCATTGGGTTGTAGTTTCTGGTAGAGTCCTGCAGCGGGTCGGGTACCCGCGGGTTACCTGCAAAATCCCACTGTACCCTGCGGGTTGATCGTAGAATTTCTGGGTGCGGGTATAGAAGCGGGCCGGTGGTTCTGCAGGTTGGCGGGTTGAGGGTCGGGTCGCGGATCCTCGCTATAGGGATCTTTACTCCTTTTTCTGAGCATTTCTACTACTGATGATGTCACATCCGGTTTGCAATGACAGCACTTCCTGTTTTACTCCTTTTTTTCCTGATCCCGGCTACTTCCGATGATGTCACTTCCTGTTTATGATAGCACTTCCTGATTCTTGATGCTCAGCGGGTCCGGGTTGCGGGTTCCGGGTTGCGGGTACGGTTCAGGTCGCATGTCCGTGTCCGGGTCCGGGTTGCGGGTTGCTGGTACGAGTCGGGTTCGGGTCCCAAAAAATGGACCCGCGCAGGACTCTAGTTTCTGGTCCATACTAAGCAACTGACATTTACACACAATCACCATTCATTACCACCTGTCATTTTTTAATTTCTTTGTTAGTCAATATAGGCAGTTTGTTATAAACAAGTGCCATTTGTTCATTCTGCTTCCTCTGTTAGTCTGCACCTTTGTTAGTGTTATCTGCCTCATACATATAACTGTCACTCGCACACAGCCCTGGGTTCTACATTCACAGCTCCTGCCACAGTTATGCACTGCTGCATGCCATGCGGACAGTTGTCTGTAAATTGTACACAGCTGTTAGCTGCATGTCATTACTGTGCCGCTTTATGCTATTAGTTCAGTTATTTGCCACAATCGGTCATTCCTACCCGACTCTTAGTTGTACATAGCAATCTGCCAATAAAATATATATATATCGCTATGCCTCGATATAGAGCTGTGTGTCTTTGTCTCTGATTTATTGCTCCAATAAGTACCTGAGCTGAGAGTTAATGGGATTGAAAAAGCAATTAAAACAGTGAAGGGAGAAGGAAGGAAGGCCGAAGTGAGAGCACGAGGAAGGGAGGGCCCCAGTAAAGTCAGTGGAATTAGGTGGGTGGGAGGGAGTTTGGATTATTGTATATAATTAATGTGTGTATTAACAGAATAGTTACATTAGATAATACAGAACATACAGGTAAGAAGACCCTCTTCCCTCCTCTGCTTCCCTTATCAGCTCCCTCTCTCCCTGCCAGCAGACACCCTAGTGAAGACCTTATGAACCTGCCTCATGGTGGATAAAGATCTTGGTGGGGTCTCTGCTAGGAGCAGATTTAATTCCATGAGAAAATATAATTTTTTGGTTTATCAAGTAACAACTGATGGGCAAGATTCTATTAGAGGAGAAAAGAAATCTCCCCCATAGATATCAATAGAGTTTTCATGTGATCAACTGTGTAGGGATGTCGCGGACTGTTCGCCGGCGAACTTCGGCTGTTCGCGCTCACCGAATGTTCGCGAACGTCGCGCGACGTTCGCCATTTTGGGTTCGCCTTAGTTGGCGCTTTTTTTTTACCTCTCACCCCAGACCAGCAGATACATGGCAGCCAATCAGGAAGCTCTCCCTCCTGGACCACCCCCACACCCCCTGGACCACTCCCCTTCCATATATAAACTGAAGCCCTGCAGCATTTTTTCATTCTGCCTGTGCTTGGAAGAGCTAGTGTAGGGAGAGAGCTGTTAGTGATTTCAGGGACAGTTGATAGTAAGTTTGCTGGCTAGTAATCTACTGTTCTTCAAACAACTGCCATACGTTGACCTTGTAGGCATTGTTTGCCCAGTTTTTTTTGTCGCAGCCACTGCTTCAGTGGCTGCGACAAAAAAAATGACTATTTTTAGCATTTATATGGCATATTTTTTCTGGCCTCTGTGCTGCAGTGGCTGCGACAAAAAAAATGAATATGAATAGAAATGAAATGAATAGAAATGTAGTGTGATTTCTGCCCTTTACAGCACAAAACGCAGAGCTGTGTCAACAATGGATTTTTCACATACATTTTTGCCCTTGATCCCCCTCTGGCATGCCACTGTCCAGGTCGTTGCACCCTTTAAACAACTTTAAAATCATTTTTCTGGCCAGAAATGTCTTTTTTAGCTTTTAAAATTCGCCTTCCCATTGAAGTCTATGGGGTTCGCGACGTTCGCGAACCGTTCGCATTTTTTGACGCAAGTTCGCGAATATGTTCGCGAACTTTTTTTCCGACGTTCGCTACATCCCTACAACTGTGACACAAGTGTTTCTCATCATATTGAATCTGGCCTATAGTGCATTGTATTGTAGGAATCCTCTGCACTAAATCTGCTTGGGCTTCCCGGTTATTGGGTCCTGTTCTGTATTTAGCATTAGCGCACACTGTGGCCCCTGGGACATGTAGTATATACTTATAAATGAGCCCAAGAGACTCCAGTGATTATAAACTGCCATTTACCTTTTTCCAGCTTTATTTCTTTACAATCTTAATCTTTCCACCTGGCCTTCATTTTAAATTGTCATCTCTGTGCCCTACATTTTTTGGTCCATTTCTAGATACATTATATATGATTTCTCTTGCTACACGCATTGCAAAAAACCTCCAAAAATGCATCGTCCACAAGAAAATGTTAAGGGCTCAGATACGGTTCAGCCTCACTAAGGATCTGGCCTCATCTGATTCCTGTAAAATGTACTGGAATAAGTCGGCATTCCAAACTCAATCCTGGATTAAGTGCATCAATAAAATCAATTTCTATTTGTTCTAGCCTTCCCTTGTTGCTTTCCATTCATCTGTAGGTGTTAGTGGCCACCTGCTCTCATTGCTGGTGATGCCTTCAAGGCTTAAAATGAATTCACTATTAACAATTTAATCCAATCATTTTATGGACATAGTTTAGTACTTTTGATGGACACTCCCTACGGGGGTTAGGCATTGATAAAAATCCTCTTCAAGTGTGACTACTAATGGAAATTAAGGTGTCACATACTTACCACGTCGGGGAAAATGAACCTTTATTACTCCGTTATCTGATAATGCTCCTCTGGGGAGAGTCTGTTAATGAGCAGTGACTTGCAGTTAAAGTGATGTGGGGGCAATGTAGATAATTATTGATAATACAGTCACCCCCCCCCCCATAGACTGATCATTACACATGTTCCAAACAGATGGGACCTCACAATAATTCACATGGGACAGGACTGATCTGTGTTTATCAGTGACGGCTAACGGTCATAATGACTGCTATAACCATAGTCATACATCGAATGTCTCAGCATATACCGTAACTCAGTATGGGGCCACTGTATTAAACGGTGGACAGTGGTGTCCGTAAAAAGGGGTCTGTGCCAACAAAAAAAAGAATGTTTTGCTCTGTGGATGTTCAAACTATATGGGAAACAAATCAATAGAAAAACCATATGCAAATGTATATGCCTTGTTCCATGGTTTCCATGCCATTCCATTTTTCTAATTCATATATATATATATATATATATATATATATATATTAATTCACAGGAATGCATTATTTCCAAGAAAAATTTCAAAAAACAGTTCTTCGCACCCCTTTTCTTTTAATACCATCTCATCTTCTTAGTTATATTAAGTAGCTTTGCCAACAAGAGTTTAATGCCAAAAACAACAGGGAAGGAGGATGAAAGGAGCTCTCTATTGGGAGGCTACCAACAGAAGGCTTTCTTTTGGAAAATGTATACAAAAACATCACTGTTGGTCTACTTATGACACAGCTATGCCTAAAACATAGGTATTGTTTTTCTGACAGCATCCCTCACTGTTTCTATTGCAGCTCTTCTTCTTTCATTCATCTTTCATTCACTCTTCTCTATTTAAGACTTCTTATTTCTGGGCCTAGGAAAGTTAACTTTGGTCAGCGCTACACACACTATCAAAAGAAGTATTTGTCAATGGCCACCATCAGTCCTTTTGAATGAAATTACACCACACATTAAACTCTGCTAGATGAGCTGTATATAGCATTATTTTTCCCTAAAAAGGCATATTCTACTCATTCAGTACCTCCATATAATAGATATTTGGCATCCCTTTATTCATGCTTGTGTTGCCCCCCAACTTTTGAATGAGGCTCACAGGTAAAAAAAAGGTTTGGGGAACTCTGATCTAGTCCTTCCTTACTGGAGCACAACCAGCACAATCGTAATGCTCTGCCTAATTATCTCAGTTCTTAGTTATCTTATCTAGTTACCTGCAGGCTTGGTAGGGCTGAGAAATGAATAGCTGAAGAAATGCTCAAGGGGTCATGGGATAGGACGAGGAAGCCCTCCAATGGGTTTTATTTCATGGGAATACTAGTTGATCAAAGCAGCCCTGGTGTAAATAAAGACTGATTTCTTACCAGGCACTCGTGACGTTTACTATAGAATAATGTCAAATGAACCCACTTTTTTTAACCACTGTAATATTTTCACCGTAGGAGCATAAGGTGCACACCATAGACAGATGTTTCACCTTGGTGACTGAGCTAAGAAACCACACAAGCAATGCAGAAGAACGGCACTCACAGGACTTGCTCAATCAATCTTCCAACGGTTTATTTTGTTCAGCGTTTCGGTCCCCCACAGGGACCTTCATCAGTAATTTACACCCTCTTTAGTTTCCACCTCCACAGTTTGCGCCAAAAGTGGTTGCCTAGCGACCACAGGGAGTTTACATTGCAGGCATGTCACCTGTTGAAACTGCAAGCAGGTAATAGTGCTGCTCCAATAGACGTCTGCACTGAAATCCATTTCTCAAAAGAGCAAACAGATTTTTTTTATATTCAATTTTTAAATCTGACATGGGGCTAGACATATTGTCAATTTCCCAGCTGCCCCTGGTCATGTGACTTGTGCCAGCACTTTAGGAGGGGACTGCTTTCTGGCAGGCTGTTGTTTTTCCTTTTCAATGTATCTGAATAGTATGCAGTGGGACATGGGTTTTTATTATTGAGTGCTGTTCCTAGATCTACCAGGCAGCTGTTATCTTGTGTTAGGGAGCTGTTATCTGGTTACCTTCCCATTCTTTTGTTAGGCTGCTGGAGGGGAAAAGGGGAGGGGGTGATATCACTCCAACTTGCAGTACAGCAGTAAAGAGTGATTGAAGTTTATCAGAGCACAAGTCACATGACTTGGGGCAGCTGGGAAATTGACAATATGTCTAGCCCCATGTCAGATTTCAAAATGAAATATAAAAAAATATGTTTGCTCTTTTGAGAAATGGATTTCAATGCAGAATTCTTCTGGAACAGCACTATTAACTGATGCATTTAAAAAAAAAAAAAAAATCCCATTACAGTATCCCTTTAAGTAATGATTTCCAAAAGGTTTTATAGGACTTATATCTGGTAGCGGTGAGTGTGTACGTTTTTGTATACCAAGTCTCCATACCTTGCCCTTACACATGCCATTGCTAGGCAATATGTCCTTAGTTACCGGAAGCATACAGCCATTTTGTTTAATAAATATGCATATACCCATACCAGCCTACCCTTTTTTGTTCCAACAATTAATTACAATATAATTACTAGAGTGGTATTCTAGGCATGTGGGTATAGGTCTAAGTACTCACTTTTGGTTTAAGTATCCCATAAAATACAAGGAGTGTAACAGCAATAGATATAAGTCTAAGTACCATCATCTGTTGCCTTTTAGGTATTTTTTATAAACGAGCCACAAGTGGCATAGTTGGTAACCATTTTATGTGGTAGTTAATGCATTAATTTAATACAAAGGTTATCTCTCTGCAGTCCTGCCTAACAGGCTTGACGAGATCTGGGTGCTCCCAGTAACTAAGGTTGCCTGGTAACAACTGACATTTTGGTGAGGTTCCTCCCGTTTTGAGGGGGACTGTCCCACTTTTGACAGCTCAATCCATTGTCCCAGGTTAGTACTGGAAAGTCCCAATCCCTGCACTGAACGGGGAAAGTCCCTATTTCTCTGCAAAGCCAAAAGAATGCAACATTTCTAACTTAATTGGCTCTTGGCAGAGAACCCAGTATAGATGCTTGATACATTTGTAACAGTTTTGTCCCTTGGGAGAAGAAGATTCACAGCTTAAAGGGCAATTCACCTTCATTTGTAAAACTGTAATAAAACATAAGAAACTACAGAAATGTGTTCAAACTTTCAGATCCTGGCAAATTTTGTAAAATGGCCGTGGTAATAAGGGGGTGTGGCCACAAAAAAAAGGGGCATGGTCAAAAGTTTTTACCCAGCAGCAAATCTTTCTGTACCTCTTAACATTTCCAAAATGTGGGAGGTATGTTACGGGGACTTGGTGTGCAAGAATGCACACTGCCTGTCCATGTGGGTGACTGAATATATATATATATATATATATATATATATATATATATATAATTTTTTTTTTTTTTCCGACAAACTAAACTAAATTGCCAGCATAATAACTGGCCAAGTGTGACATGGAAGAGGCCGATCGATTCATGAGCATATTACAGTGTTATTAGCTAAATTCTGTACCTTTGTTATCCGTTCTTGCTGAGACACAAAATTCTAAATATAAACCATTTGAATGCTGCTGTACAAACTCAACACCTTTCAAGGTATTTCCGTCAGCAGTTCAAGACATGAGCTATAGGGATCAGACTCATCATTCAGAATATACAGTAGCTCTACACCATTGCCCCAAAGCTTACTACTCTTATAAGTTACTTTTATTCCCATCCATAAATCCTCCTGCTGCTCCCTACATTTGCAATTCATAATTATGCTCCATTAGGGTTCCACTCTCACTGAATATTTTAAGTTTTAATTCTGCCTTCCTCGTAAGGTTTCTAACGTTGTATATTTTCTTTTTAAGTGTATTTCAATGTGATCTGATTCAGCTCTTGTTTATATATCAGAATACAGAGGCCGGCTGCTCCTTGTATGTTGTTGATTTGATTTCCAGCTAAATTATAAGTTACCAAATTAGAACCAAATCATGAAATGACATTTAATTGTGTCCCACTGGGGAAGAAAGCATAACAGCTAGAGAGAGGGAGCGTGCATTTCAGAGAAAAAAGAAGAGGAAGAAATAAATACGTGTGTCTTGCAGGGCCCTGATGCAGTTTTTGTGGCACACAGCAACACTTAAAAAAAATATACATGATCTCTTCATTTTCTGTAACTTGTAATGAGCCTCTTAAGAATTTGGTTTCAGTGGCTTGCACCTGCTCCACCATAGGTAATTCTGCTGATAATGGCAGGTAACAGCCGTATTGTAACATGGGGGGTGTAGGGAACTAAGCATTCAGAAAAAGTCATGGAGTCAAGCTTGAATTAGGATGGAAAGACTAAAGAGAGATTGTTTTTAGGGATTCTTGCAAGTAAATATGAGATCTTATAATATTATATAATAAATAAAATATATAATATAAATGTAATTAAAATACATAAATAATATAATAAATATGCCATATTATTCTAATATAAAGTGTGTTAGAGGGCTTGACATCAGCCCTCAATCTAAGACAGGGGTGCTCCAAAGGTTCCACCAGTAGACTTATAGCTGGTGATCAGTAGAGCTAGCCATAGACTCAAAGATCTGCTTGTTTGGTGACATCACAATACAAATGGATCTTTCCCTGATGTACCTCTAATGGCAGGGCTATATTGTGGTAATCCCAATGTTCGGCCATATGGTTTAATGATCAGATTACAATGACACAAGGGGCGGAAGGAAATCAAACATTCTCGATCAATATCTGGCCACGATATCGATCGGGAAGGTTTGATTTTCTTCCGACCGACCCATCTGAAGCCCCCATTAATGGGCAGATAAGCTGTCAAATTGGTCTAAACGACCGATATCGACAGCTTAATCTGCCCGTGTATGGTCACTTAGGGTTGCCACCCAGCCGGTATTTCTGATGGTTGATCCCAATGTTATTAATAGGAAAAAAATACAAATATATAGGAAGGCCGGTATTTTGTTCAAGAAAAGGTGGCAACCCTAGTCACCTTAGATCTCGAGACACTATGAACATCTTGTCTAAATCCCCCTCCCATTTCATGCTTTTCATTCATATATTTATTTTGTAAAGGTTATAAAATAGATAGTTGTTTGTTAAATATAGCAATATAAATTCTCTCATAAATCAATACAATATGTAAGTTATACTTTCCATGGAACAGAATGCTAACAATCCATTTATGGATGTAGATCATAAAGGGACAACATCACTCAAAGTAGACCCCGCATTAGTAAAGTATGGGCACTCCTGATCTAAGTCATAAGAGTTGGAAGGGAAATGCAGATCAACAACATCTCTAAGGCTACAGGTTGGTCTCTATTGTATCAGGCAGAGCTGCTCTCCATGGTGCTGAAACCACTGGGGCTCATTTACCTTTGGGAACTATTAAGACATTTGCTTTCATTATTCTCTTATTAGACCGATAAAATCTAACAGTTCATAGGTTGGAATGGGTTCTGTACAGGTGCATAAATGCATGTGGCACAATACTTTTTCATCTGACTTTTGTATATTTTCTCTCTTCCTTAAAGGAACAGTGACATCAAAAAATTTAATTGTTCTAAAGTAATAAAAATATAATGCAGTGTTGACCTGCTCTGGGTTTGTATCAGGAACACTACTATTGTTTATATAAATAAGCTGCTGTGTAGCAATGGGGGCAGCCACTCAAAGGAGAAACGGCTCAGGTTACACAGCAGATAAGCTCTGTAGAACATAATGGTGTTATCTGTTATCCACTATTTAACCTGTGCCATGTAGCCTTTTTTCAATTTCTGCCAACGCTACACAGCAGCTTGTTTATAGGAACTATAGTAGTATTTCTGAAGCAAACAGATCAGATTTAGCAATGCAGGGCAACACTACATGATATTTTCATTACTTTTAAACACTTTAAATTTTTGGTGTTAAGGTGGCCATACACGGGCTGATAAAAGCTGCCGAGGGCTTCCCTGATTGGTATCTGGGCAGATGTCGATCAGACGGAACTAGAAATCCGATCGGATTGTGGCCGCATCTGTTCATTGATGCAGTCCCATGATCCGAACGCCCGTTGCCGATCATTATGATCCGATTTTTGGGCCCACGATCTGATCAGCCCGAGATCCGCTCGTTTGGCGATCTCTCTGTGTATGGTCACCTTTACTGTTCCTTTAATTTATACCCTTGATGCGTTTGTACCTTTGCATTGTTCCCATTTCCATCTCTCTCATTTCTTCAGTTGATGGATGCATACACCGAGCTGCTGGCCCTCTCTTGAAGTTAGAGTGCAGCTCTCTTGGTGGCTGCCAAACTGGACTGGCCAAGATGACCTGTGGATACCTACTGCCTGCCAAGTGTGAGTGTGACCTTAAAAGGTGCAAAATATACATGTATACCCTAAATGTACATATCAGAGCAGAAAGCTGTCTAGGTTTGTACATCTACTGCCACTCATGTATCTTTGTATGCCATTGGCAGCAGCATAGAGCTAAAGGTATGTGCCTGCCTGGGTTAAAACATGGAGGGTTGGTCAATGCTGTAAGGCCAAGGACACAACTTCAAGGATACAGTAATATAAGAAATTGATGTTCATCCAGTGGCACTCCCCCCAGCATTCTGGCCTTGGAATACTTGCAGTTCAACTACATCTAGTAGGTTTCAGGATTGATGTCTCTGATGTAAATAGTACAACTAAAACAATTACAAAACAAAATGGATTAATTTTATAAACAGATGTTTTTTTGTGATGGGACCTGCACAGCAACTGGGTCCTTGGACAAATGCTTATCTGTACTAAGATACATTTCATTAAAAGTAAAAATACAACAGGGTCTGTAAAGGCACATTGCCAAATAACTGCATTGTACTAGGGAAATGCTACCATTTTTCATTGACCTCTCTGCTCTCCAGATGTGATTCACACAGTAGGACCAGTGGTGCAAGGGGACCTCGGATCAACTCAGGAGGAAGACCTGAGGAACTGCTACCAGAACAGCATGTTAACTGCAGTTGAGGGCAAGCTTCGCTCCTTGGTAAGAGTGGAGAGATGTTACAACTAGAGACACATACAGGGTTAATGTAACTAAAGCAGGCACCAGATCTAGTAAACGATAACGCAACCAATCAGCAGGTATCATTTATGGATCATAAGTTTGAAAGCACATAGAGTTGCTTGGGTTACTTTTCCCCAGAGGTGTCCAACCTGCGGGCCGAGGGCTGCATGCAGCCGAGGATAGATATGAATGCGGCCCAGTTTGAAACGCTTGGTTCCCAAGGATTGCCCATTGCCCAGTTAGTAGTGATAATATAATAATAATGTTTATTTAATACCCATCGGTCCCATATTCCAGTGTATAGCTCCATCTGGTTATCCAACTGGTATTGTAGTTGTTTTCTGGGTATTGTCTTTACCTTTATAAAATCAAAAGTGTTTGTATATGAGGGTTATTGATTGGATTTGGACAATAAAACAGTACTTCTCTGGCACTGTGTTCTCCTATCTCAGTATACAAGGTTAATTTCAATGGGGGGGGGGGGGCCTGTGAACGTACATACACACACTTAAACCAACCCCTCCATAAACTCACACAGACTATACTCCAATATCTGTACTAACTGTAGACCTTAAGATCACAATAGCCTTGGATATTATGCTTCTTCAAATCATCTGAGCCACTCTTAAACGGCAAGGAAAGGCAAAGAAATAAAATCCCATTTTTACTTTCTTTAATGAAAAAGAACTCTATCTCCAATATACTTTCATTAAAAAATGTGTACCATTTTTATAAGAAACCTGACTGTATGCAGTGAAATTCTCCCTTCATTTACTGCTGTAGATAGGAATTGTAAGACAGTCCCTAACTGCTGTGCAGGGAAACAATCATTCTTATGAACAGCAGGGGGAGCCCCCACCTTACCAGCCATGCAGTGACGATCCCTAAGAAGCCCAGATCACACTGAGCATGTGTATGTAGTCTAGTCTTGCAAAGATGTATAACAAAGTTACAAGATGACAGCCCCCTGTGGCCAACTTTGAAAGCATAAATCATTTGTTTGATTAGGCTTGTGGTGCAGTAAGTTCATGTTTATGTTTAGTATACAAAATACAGCATTTCTACCCTTATTCTATTTTAGACTTTCCTTGCCCTTTAATTTTATGATACAAATCTAATGTGACCATTTATTTAGAGAGAGGTTGGTATCAATTAATTTAAAGCTGGATCTGTGATTTAAAAAAGGCCAATTTGTAATGTGACTGTTATTGGCTTTGCCTACAGTTTATACGTCTCTGTGACTAGACACTGCTCTGCTGAAAAGATAAGCGACAAGTTAGTGCCCTGAACATCTATTGATTGGCATCTTCCTTCCAAGCCATTTTCCATGTTTACATGGGCAGCTGTGTATAAACAATAGACTGCTATTGACAATAAGATTTAATTTATTTACAGAACAATTCCGGTGCATTTTAACTCACTTCCACTTCATCAGCCTGAGGCATATTTCTGTTGATGAAGCAGAATATAACTAATAAGCAATTCACACAGTGAACGTAAGCTAGGATTATAATTACTGTCACAATATTATATATCTTTATTAAAAAGTGATTATCTTTCTCAGGCTTTCCCTTGCATTTCCACCGGAGTGTTTGGTAAGTGCATTTGCCTGTGTGTGTGTATCAGAGTGTATGTGTGTGAGTGGGCCTGCTGCTATTTTACCTGCCCCCACCAATACTTTGGTTCTTGCAGGGTATCCACCCGAAGCTGCAGCTGATATGGCCCTGAAGACCATACGGGAATTTCTGGAGGAAAATAAAGATAAGGTGAGAAGAAAAAGAAAAGGAAAAAGGAGACAGACGAGAGGATCTTCCTATTTGTTGCTTGGGTTGCAGAAAGAATAAACCTTTTATCATTGCTACAGATTTAGCAAAGGTCGAATTTTGAGATCATGGGAGTTATTTGGGAGTTATCCAAAATGCTTGGGACCTGGGGTATTCTGGATAAAGGGTCTTTCTGTAATTTGGATCTCCATGTCTATCTGTGATCTGTGACTGAATTCTCTATTTGATCTCATTTTATGTTTAGTTTGACCGTGTGATCATCTGTGTCTTCCTGGAGAAAGATGAAGAGATTTATCTCAGTAAACTTCCTGAATATTTCCCTTTGGGTAAGTAATGGGAAAGGTGTCGGCAATGCAGGGCTGTAGCAGCCAATGGATTTGTGGTCAGGGTCGGACTGGGCCGTCGGGGCACCGGGAAAAACCCGGTGGCCCCCTGACTCTTGTGGGCCCCGCTGGCCCAGATCTGCACCCACATCCTTCTTCTTGAGGCTGCGACCCCCTTTGTTTGAGGTCAAAGCGTATGTGCACTGATGCGTCCCTGTACACTGACGCGTCACCACGTCCATGCCCACACACGGGGCGACAACATCAGTGCAGTAGCGGAGGCTAGAGGGGGGCCCTGGGGCAATAGCCCCAGGGGCCCCCCAGTCCGACCCTTTTTATGGTGCAAGGATAATGTAAACCTGCATTTATGTGAAATATACAAGCTTTGATATTATAAGGGATATTATTAAAATAAAATTAGCTTGAAACCACTGTGCAGTATCTAGTGAATACAGTCATTGCTGGGAATATATATATTGTTTTCTGATGAAAAGAAATTGTAGACATGATTGTTTGCATCATTTATTTCCTGGTTACAGAGGCCTAAGGTCTATACTGCTGGTACAGGATAGTAGTTCATTTAAAGGAAAGGAAACACACTTTGATAACTGTGTCCAACATAGGATGCAACTTGTAACAAAACCAGACAACTGCACAGCATTAGCATGGTGGCATTACCCTTGGGCCTATAGCACATCTATTGTTTGAATTTTTTTTCTACCTGTAGCAGCAATTGCAAATACCATTGAGCTCCACAAGTTCCTTTCACAGAAAGTGTCAGGAGTAGTCCAGTCCAATTATGTCCCAAAATGACACTGCACAGGTATGGGATCCATTATCCAGGAACCCATTGTCCAGAAAGCTCTAAATTACAGAAAGGCCTTCTCCCATAGACTCCATTTTATCCAAATTTTTAAAAATGATTTCCTTTTTTCCTCTGTAATCCTAAAATAGTACCTTGTACATACGGTTGCCACCTTTTTCAAGGAGCGCCAAACCCCTGACCAGGGTTGTATTTAGGTCCGATGCTGCATCTGACCTAAACACGCCCCCTAGGTAGAGGAAGTGATGTCAGCACCCCATGCAAGTTCTCTACGTCCAGGGGTGGTGGGATCTCAAGTGTAAGGCGAACTGCACTCCAATCACAACAGGAGGAAGGAAGGACCAAATGAAATCAATCGCAACTATGCGGAAATTAAAGCGGTGGATTTTGCAAATAATGTGAAGAAGAAGCAGGGCCACCTTCACATCCTTTGCAGTACTGCTCCCTAAAGTTGGGGGAGTCTGGGACTGGTACATCCAGACCACATTCATTATTTGGTCATTTACCATTTATTCTGGCACCATGTTTCTACCAACTATTGAAATTTTGGTGCAAATACCTTGCGGTCATAAATGACACCAATTAGGCACAGATTTCACATACAGATAAAACTCCCAACGTCTTTATGGCAAGAGCAATGTGCATCACCGGCTGAGTGCACAATGAAATTCCGGCACACGTGGACCAATGCTAACAGAATTTTCAGCTTAGCCAGTACATGAAGAAGCCCAGACAGTTATCAGTCAGGTTTTGTCCCATGCAGAGGTCCAGTATGTGCCTGTGTGAAGGTATCTTTGGTCACAGTCTCATCTTGCAGTTCTCTCTGTCTCTCTGCCCTTTTAGCCTAGAAGAGATGGCGTCCCCTGTATGAGGGGTAAGAAACGGACATATGCATGTTAGCAACAATTAACCTAGTTAAATGTTTACTTACCACGTTTTAAAAAAAGTAACCAGATTTTCAGGATTTGAATACTATATTTTATATTTCTGCATTAACATGCACTGCTGTATTGCTTGCCCCTGCTGTATATGACTGGTAGGTGGATGGGTGCATTGATTAGGATGGTAAGGTTCATGCATTTACAGCTGTATAACATTCTGTCTGTGTGCCTCTCCTCTAGTTGACAGCACTCTTAGCAACTGCATTATTTAGCAGGCCTTGCGTGTGGTGTTGGCTGATTTCCTTCTAATCGGTGGTGGGGTGGTTCAGCGTTACAACTTTAGTATGATGGAGAGAGTGAAATTCTGAGACAATTTGCAATTGCTTTTCATTTTTTATTATTTGTGGTTTCTGAGTTATTTAGCTTTTTATTCAGCAGCTCTCCAGTTTGCAATTTCAGCCATCTGGTCCAAATTACCCTGCTAGGGCAGATCTGAATTAGATTAGAGACTGGAATATAGTTAAATTGGGTTGAAAAAAGGAAAATAATCCATCAAGTTCAACCCCCCCCAAATTAAAACCCAGCATACACACACACCCCTCCACTCTTTCAAACACATATGCCCATAGCTATACTAACTGTAGAGTTAATACCAAATAGCCTTTGATATTATGTCTGTCCAAAAAATCATCCAAACCCCTCTTAAAAGCATCAACAGAATGAGCATCACAACATCACCCGGCAGTGCATTCCACAACCTCACTGTCCTCACTGTGAAGAACCACCTACAATGCTTCAAATGAAAATCATCTATGTAAAAAGAGAGGCTTTAATAGAAAGAGGGGCAAATACCAAATAGCTCAAAAACCACAAATGATAAAAAATGAAAACCAATTGCAAATTATCTCAGTAAATCACTCTCTACGTCAAATGAAACATCAGTTAATAGTGCTGCAAGGATTTTAGCAGCACTCATACCTCCCAATTGCTTTTTGGTGCAAGTCCCACCTTCAGCTGGTTTCCAAAATTTCAGTTCATAGACAGCACCAGTCACGGATATCTTTTCTTCAAATACTTTTATTAAGGTCTATCTAGATAATCAACAATGTTTCAGACCGCCATCGGTCTTTTTCAAGCTAGTGCTGCTCCAGCAGAATTCTGCACTGAAATCCAATTCTCAGAAGAGCAAACAGATTTTTTTTTATATTCAATTTTGAAATCTGACATGGGGCTAGACATATTATCAGTTTCCCAGCTGCCCCCAGTCACGTGACTTATGCTCTGATAAACTTCAGTCACTCTTTCCTGCTGTACTGCAAGTTGGACTGATATCACCCCTCCCTTCCCCCCCAGCAGCCTAACAACAGAACAATGGGAAGGTAACCAGATAACAAGTTCCCTAACACAAGATAACAGCTGCCTGGTAGATCTAAGAACAACACTCAATAGTAAGGGTCAGGGGATACGGGCAGATTTGGGAAGATTTAGTCACCTGATGACTAATCGCTTCTTCTTCGGGGTGACAATCTCCCCGAACTGCGTTTCTCTTCCTTCCCACCAGCGACTAAATCTGACCGTGTGCCCCCACCCTAAAAGCCAAGTTCAGCCTGCCAGAAAGTGCAGTCACAAGTCACATGACTGGGGACAGCTGGGAAATTGACAATATGTCTAACCCTTATGTCAGATTTAAAGATGAAATATAAAAAAAATCTGTTTGCTCTTTTGAGAAATGGATTTCAGTGCAGAAGTCTACTGGAGCGGCACTATTAGCTGATGAACACCCCCTTTAACTTTCTTTGTTTTGGTGCTCGGTTGCATTTTTGTACCGGTATGTAAATTGAAGTCAACAGGGAAGGGAACAGAAAGTAGTTAAATGTACAATAATATTGATAATCACAAGTTACCAAAGCCATTTCTACTGCATGATAAATACCTGGTGGGAGGGAGATAATGGGAGGGTCACTGACACCTCAAAGGACCTGCTGGTATTTTCCTCTTTCTAATAAATGAGGGGCATTTTCTATCCCTGTGATAAATCACAAAAGTAGCGGAAGTCATAAAAGAGCACAGCGCTTGCTGACAAAAAAATGTGACGCTTTGTACTCCATAAATCAATTGCTGGCGGTCATAAGCATCAATTGTGACCCTTTTAGCTGAGAGACTCATTGATAAATGGCCACCTTTTATATGCAGTTCTACAATAAAAACAATTAGATTAATTACATTTTGAATATAGCATCCATTTTACCTCCTTTACTGGCATAACTGATGCATTAGAAAAGACTAAATCAATGTGACTATAAGATCACTTTTCAAAAATAAATAAATAAATAAATTGATAGGGCATTATTAAAAGTTTGTCTAACATAATTCCGCTGTTTTAATAACTGGGATACAAGCCATTTGTATGCAATAGTCTGACAAACCTGAATGATGCCATTTAAAGGGGTATTAATTCCATTAGCTAATGAATACAAAAGTATTTAAGAGATACTGGTATGGGAATACTTTTTCAGAAAACTCGTTATTCAAAACCCTCAGAATTACAGGAAGGCCATCTCCCATAGAGGCTTCTTTTTTTTTTTTTAACAAATTCTTTATTTTTTTCTATAATAAAACAACACAGATGTGGAA
>CM044438.1:16821327-16838092 GCA_024363595.1 Xenopus borealis
CCCAGCAGGGAGGTCTCACGGGGAAATCAGCCATTATCACAGCAATTGGAGACAGAATAGGGACAACAACTGCCCTTCCTCAAGTGACCACTTTTTTTCCTTTTTTCTTGTTTCAGGTTGTTGTCTTGTTGAAACACCCATTTCAAGGGCATTTCTTCGGCATAAGACAAAATGACCTATTCAAGTATTTTGATGTATTGAAACTTGTCCATGATCCCTGGTATGAGATAAATAGGCCCAACACCATAGTTAGAGAAACATTCCCATATCATAATGTTTATGCCACCATGTTTCACTGGCTTCATAGTGTACTGTGGTTTGAATTCAGTGTTTGGAGGTCGTCTGACAAACTACATACAGCCCCTACACCCAAAAAGAACAATCTTGCTTTCATCAGTCCTCTTTAGGCTAGTCTATGTGTTCTTTGGCAAGTTGTAACTTCTTAAGTACATGGTTTGTTTTTGTTTTTTTTTAACAGTGGGACTTTGTGTGGGCTTCTTGCAGACAACTTGGCTTTATATATGCGTCTTCTAATTGTAACAGTATCACAGGCAACTTTAGATCTTCTTTGATCTTCCTGGAGCTAATTAACGAGTCTTTGCCATTCTGGTCATTCTATCCATTTGTAGTTTTCTGTTTTCTTCCATGTTTTTCAGGTTTTGGTTGCCATTTTAAAGCATTTGAGATTATTTTAGTTGTAGCGCCAGGGGGTTGAATTCCCCTTTAAATAACGGCTGTAATGGACACCTGTTTTTTTCACAGAATGAATGACCTCACTAATTGAACTCCACACTGCTATTATTTGGAACAAGACTCAATTAATGATTCAATTACACAGAACCAGCAGAAAGTATGTCATGACTGTTGGGTCTGTTTTTCTTTCACTCTGCTACACCTTGTAGTAACACGATTGTAACTGCTAGCTGTCAGAGGGGTGGGCTGCTTCAGTCCAGAGGCAAAAGGAAGAAAGCAAGACTTATTGTACTCATGAGGATGTCTGGTAATTCTGACCAAGGAAATTAAATGAAATACAGGGGCACAGGCATCGTGCAATCCAGGATAGGAGTAGGGAGAGTAAATCCCTAAAATAAGTTCTAAATAGCCCACTCTAAAGCTCAAACGATATCCACAAATAGTGCAAAGACAGGAATCACAGAGCAATTCACAGATCCAAGAGAAAGGAAGAAGAACAATTCCAGAACTGTCTCCCCTGGCAGAACGAGCTTTTATCTCGGTCACACAGCCTCACCTTACAGACATTCTGAATCTCATCGTCTTGTGGAATGAAAGTAGCAGTGAAATGTTTAAACAATATTCAACTACAACAGAAGCTCAATACAACTCCCAAATGGGAGTTCAGGTAAGCTGGCTTCAAAATAGTGATATTCTAGCTTTTCAGCATCAATTTGATTAAGAGGAATTTACATTAGATTATGGAAGGAACACAGAAATAAATAACAGCCAGTTATTATACTACATTAGAATGTTACTACATGTCTATTAAGGCATAGATTTCCTGTGGGCCTCACAAAAGAACCATGGCAAGCAAATCATCATTTTGCAAGAGCAGTCTGCTGTTTTAATTGAATAGGAAACACTGTCTATGGCACACGTGTCAGTAGATTGGGATCAACCAGGAAAGATTCTGAATTCCTCCTTTGAGTTCAATGGACTTGCGTAACCCCTGTTTGTCACACGAGACTTGCCAAAAACATCTGCATTTATAGGGTGGGCAAGCTTAAAGGGCAAGGAAAGTCTAAAATAGAATAAGGCTAGAAATGCTGTATTTTGTATACTAAACATAAACATGAACTTACTGCACCACAAGCCTAATCAAACAAATGATTTATGCTTTCAGAGTTGGCCACAGGGGGCTGTCATCTTGTAACTTTGTTATACATCTTTGCAAGACCAAGACTCGCACATGCTCAGTGTGGTCTGGACTGCTTAGGAATCGTCATAAATGATCAAAACTGCACAAGTCAAATAATATCTGCATGAAGCCGATACAGCAAGACTGATTAATAATCAGAATATACAGACTGCACTGGGTCCTGTGTTGTCATGTAATCTAATGTGGATTTTATAGTTTTTGTATTGTTTAATACAAACTTTCTCCAACTGTGCAGAACCAGTGGCTGCAGCAAAATAATCCTCCAAATAGAATCCCAGTTTATCTGTTTAAATCTGGCTCCCTGATCTTTGTCCCTGCAACTGGAGTTGGAAACAGTAAAGGGGATGTAAAGGCAAAAATTAAATCCAATACAAATCTCTAAACAGTCACCGGCTGCTCTACAGGGAAACAAAGCTGCTGGAGTTCTGCATGGCTGGGAAGTAAGGTGGGGGCTCCCCCTGCTGTTCATGAGTATGATTGTTTCCCTGCACAGCAGTTAAGGACCATCTGACAATTCCTGTCCACATTATAACAATACACATTTTTAAAGGGATAGTGTCATGGTAAAACATGTTTTTTTCAAAATACATCAGTTAATATTGTTGCTCCAGTAGACTTCTGCACTGAAATCCGTTACTTAAAAGAGCAAACAGATTTTTCTATATTCAGTTTTAAAATCTGACATGGGGCTAGACATTTTGTCAATTTCCCAGCTGCCTCTGGTTATGCGAATTGTGCCAGCACTTTAGGAGGGAACTGCTTTCTGGCAGGCTGTTGTTTTTCCTTCTCAATGTAACTGAAGGAGTCACAGTGGGACATGGGTTTTACTATTGAGTGCTGTTCTTAGATCTACCAGGCAGCTGTTATCTTGTGTTAGGGAGCTGTTATCTGGTTACCGTCCCATTGTTCTGTTGTTAGGCTGCTGGGGGGGAGGGAGGGGGTTATATCACTCCAACTTGCAGTACAGCAGTAAAGAGTGATTGAAGTTTATCAGAGCACAAGTCACATGACTTGGGGCAGCTGGGAAATTGACAATATGTGTAGACCCATGTCAGATTTCAAAATTAAATATTAAAAAAAATCTGTTTGCTCTTTTGAGAAATGGATTTCAATGCAGAATCCTGCTGGAGCAGCACTATTAACTGATGCATTTTGAAAAAAATGTTTTTCCCATGACAGTACTTGGGCCAATGTAACATATATTTTGAAGTTTGGTGTAAATCCATGCCTGCCGGAATATCTTGTTCATTATTAATTATTGTTACTATTAATGGGTATTTCGAATATGCTTCCATATTCTACAGTGCTTTACAATCGATGGCTGCATACATTTAAAAAACACCCATCCAATAACCTATACAAGAGTTAGAGGGTCCTGTCCAAAACAGCTTACAATTTAAAAGCAGTAACGGAACTAGGTGGGGGGCGGGCCTTGGTGCAGGCCAACTCCAACGGCGTGATCTACCTGGGGCCCCTGTGGGGGTGCGGACTCTGGCCCTATTTTACCCCCCTGCTTCCCTGATAGTTACACCACTGTCTAAAAATATGGAAAAATTTAGGTGCTTTTTTATAAAAGCATTTGTGAGCATAAGCAATTGGGAACCAGACAATATATCCCAGTCAGGGCCTGAACTAGGGGTAGGCAGAGAAGGCATGTGCCTAGGGCTGTTTGCTCCTAATTTTCCAGACTTTTAGATTGTAAACTGTTTGGGCAGGACCTTCAAACTCTTGTATAGGTTATTGGATGGGTGTTTTTATAAGTGTATACACCCCTAGGACGCAAAGCTTGGGGGGCACCAGGCACGTACCTTCCCTGTTGCCTATATCTAAAGCCATAGCCATGTGGCTAAGCACCTCCAACACTATTGCCTGACTTCACAACTTCAAATACTGTTATAAAGGGGTACTTAAATCAAGATTAAGCCAAAGGACTTCTCAACTTCCTGATTAAATATCACTCACCATTTGAGTCAAATGGCCCGGGTGCAAAAACCCCGGACCTACCACTTGAAGAGTAGGAGAAAAGAAGAACACCCCAATCTTCCACATAGGACTTCAATTTTGTTTCTTAAAAATATAAGACATATATGCACAGTTGTCCTTACCCCGTATCCAATATGACCCGGGTGCAGCCGCTCCGAGTCTGTAACTAAGGGGAACGTGATCAACACAATCGCAGTAAGAAGCAGCGCACTCCTGGGCTATATAATTAAAATTGATAAACTTTATTTGAGCATACAATTAATTACAAGCAGCGTCTGAGGTCTGACGCGTTTCGTGTCCACACACTTCCTCAGAGACCTGTTGACAGTTGGGAGGTATGCCCTAGTCCAGCTTAGCAAATGCTGAACAAGTTACCCCTCTCGCAAGGCAAACAACGCGGAAGTGCACTCTGTCGCGCATGCGTTTGCACGTGGACGTTTGCATATGTTAATTCGCGGCGAGGAAGCTACGTGGGCTGGCCCTGATCACAGTAGTGGAGGGGGGAGTCTGCAGCATGACTGAATAGAAATTCACATCATGACTACATGGCAATCTAGAGATGACCTATAATAATCTGAATGTCTCTCTTGCACCATCTAGTGGCACTTAGTTGTTTTAAAAAAGGAAAGAATTTGTAAAAAAAAACAGCCCATTGCCACAGAGTGGGCCAATATTAATCCTTAACTGAATCAGCCAACAATATGACTGAAGAGTAGGGATGGGTGAATCTGCGGCTTTTCGCTATGCTGAATTTGCAAAACTCTGCCGCGTCTCATTTTGGACGCTGGCGCACATTCTGCCGACGTTGAAAAAACGGACGCCCACGTCCAAAACAAGAGGCCGAGAATTTTCGCCAGGCAAAACTTTACCGGCTTTTCGCGAATTTATTCTATTGCAGCGAATCGCGGGAATTCGCCATGAATTTGCATGAATAAATTCGACCATCACTACTGAAGAGCAAATGTCTATTAACCATTCTGTTCATGTATCCTGTACGTGAAATAAGAGAACACTTTCTAATGATATGTTTTATGCACAGTTATAGCTACCTGGTCCATTTGCACTCAATCTGCATTTAAGGTACCCAAAAAAATGTCAGCGGGGAAGATGTGTTCCCATAATATGTGGGGCGCACCTTTAAAGTGGACCTGTCACCCAAAAAAAATATTCAAAATCACTATTTTATCACATTAGTCAAGCAAAATGAACATTAATTACACTATATAAATTATTTTAATCTTGTTTCCTTCAGTCTGGGAATTCATAATTATAGCAAGCAGGCAGGAGCCATTTTGTGGACACTGTTATTAAGACAAGCCTTGTATCATCTCAGAATCTTGTTTGTGTACCAGAATTGGGGACCAGATGTCTATCCCCATGTCCTGGCTGCACAATTAAATGGTTAAGGGCATACCTCCCAACATTCTGGATGTAAAAAGAGGGACAAAAAGTTTTTATGCCCGCCGCATGTCAACATTTTTGTGACCACACCCATTTTGAGGCCACGCCCCCTAATTACCATATGTATTTTACTAAATTTGACAGGTTATGAAAGTTTGAAAATATTTCTCCTTATCTAAACTGTTACAATTACTTATTTTCTTATCTCTAAAGTGTTACAGAGTATCTTATTTGCACTTATTAACTGTTCTGGACTCTCTGCCAAAAGCCAATTAAGTTAAAATCTTTGCTTCTTTTTCTGGCTCTTCAGTGCAGAGAAAAGAGCGACTTTCCAGTACAAATGAGGGACAGCGGGTTGAGCTCTCAAAAGAGGGACTGTCCCTCCAAAAAAGGGACAGTTGGGAGGTATGTTAAGGGAACTGGGGGAATGTGTGGGGAGCAGTGACATGTAGGAAGTGCTGAATGGAAAGTGAAAGTAATTGTCTGCCCCGCCTCTATGCCTAAGGCATAGAGGAGTGTCAGACAATATTTGATTGACAGCTGAGATTTTTAAATGAGCTTAAAACAGCTATGAATGATTTAATTAAAATTTGAAATTGGATTTCATGTTTGATTTGAAAAGGACTTTTATTATACAGATTTTTGTGTCTGGGTGACAGGTCCACTTTAATTAGAAAACAGTTAGGTTCATTTCATAACAATAGTTATCACAGCAAGCTAGGTCAAACTGAAAATCATAATATACCAACAAGATTTGGCACAATGAACACTATATCCTGCTAATAATGACAACCTGACAGTATACCTGTCCTAATATCCTCTATTGAGTATTCCACCTGGATACAACAGTATTAACGTTTGGAATACTAAAAAAATTACACATGATAGCAGTATAAATTTAGTCAATTGCTGCAAAGTGATTTCCCTCCCCTCCCCTAATTTGCATATACAAATTAGGATTCAGATTCGGTTTGGCTGGGCAGAAGGATCCGGCCAAAATCTACTGAAAAGGGCCTGAATCCTGGCCAAATCCCAAACCGAATCCTGGATTTGGTGCATTCCTACATGATGGTGCACTCCATACCAGATTTCTATATACTAATAATACAACCGGGTATTAATAAGTGCAAACATTATAGTAACTGTAACCTAGAATAATGAATTGCAGATGCAGCATGTTAGTGTTTGCCCTCAGTTGTTAACTACTAATGCTAAATAACTGTAATGTGAAATGCAACAATGCAAATGCAACAGTAGCATGGGAGTTACAATTAACTGCAGAAAAGTAATAGACCACCATGAATAGTTCTAAAAGGTACAATGCCATACAGTTCTAATATACAGGTATGCAGGCCCGGACTGGCATCTGTGGGTTCTGGCAAATGCTGCTATAAAAAGGCTACTATAAGGTGCCATAGAAAGTCAGTATTTAGTGGGCTGGTGGGGGCAGGGCAGTTTGGGCTTCTATGTACCTAAAATGCCAGGACCTATTTTGATTCTTCTTCCACACCTGATAGTGACTGTCTTTCACATCTTACAGGAGCACTTCTGGCATTTGCCACAATCCACAGATTGCCAGTCTGATCCAGACCAACTCCCTCTGTGTGTAAGCTGCATGGCTGGGATCTCTGTGTATATCAGATGTTGCCACATATTGACAATATTCCAAATTGTAGGCGATTTTAGCCGGTGCTCCTATCAGCAGAAAACTGCACCGGCCCGGGGTTTTACCAGTGAGCACCATGGAGAGCTCTTCTTCCTGCTTCCTTTTTTGCGGTTGCCCATGTGTAGTAGAATGAACTTTAACTAAAAAGTCGGCTATCTTGTTCAACTGCTCATGTGTTTCCCTGGGGAAATTTGACGAAAGAAGAAGCCGTAAGAAGATCTCTCTGTGGTGCTCGCTAGAAAAAACCCAGGCTTGTGAAGTTTGCTGCCGATAGGGCCCAGGGTTTCAGTGAAGTCAATACAATCACTTTGGGATGCCTAACATTTGGCAACATTTAATTGATACCAAGCTACCAAATTGTATACAAAGTTTGTTTTAGTTAATCAGTGCAGCCACAAAACCCCTATGTCCCCTTTTCACTTGTTATGGCACCGGCAGACGGGACCCCCATTACTTTTCTAGACTACTTATCTAGGTAATTGCCAACAGAATGAATGGGAGAACCTATCCACAAAACATGAATTGCCCTATCAACATTTGCCCAAAATCAGGCATTAACTGGAGTGCTTCTCCACAGTCAGATTTTCCTAGTTAAAGTTACAACAGTCAATCCACCTCATGTTTAGTATGCACTGACTGGCATGGTAGCCAAACACGGGGTCGATTTCAGCTACAAAATGAATGCCTGGTAGCCAGAATTTAGCCAATGATAGTAATGCCCAGGGTCCACATTCAACCCTTCTGTGCTCAGCAGAGGCCCCCACCATACTAACCAAACAATGCAAAAGTTGGAAGGCCCACAGTGCAGATTCTGCAAATTCAAGAGGGACTGCAGTAAGATGCCACAGACAGTGATTAGCTATTTGGGCTTCTGTGTACCAAGGTCTGTTTTTAATCTCAGCCCAGAACTGAAACGGGGGTATGTTTCTCTCAACAACGGCATCACTGACATACCATTTTATGTGAAGTATTCACATAAAAAGTTTCCTAAAATGTTGAATATTGTCTGTCACCCATGAAACTAGGGTGGGATTATAGCATGTTACTACATCTCCTTTTAAAAAAAACATTAATCAGAATACAAATTTAGCATATTTGGTTTGGTTTTAATAATTAACTGGCTCCTGCAGTGCCTGGCTGGCTGCTCTTTATAGCCTCCACATAACAGCCTTACCTACTTAGTGCCCTGGTTATCAGGAAACATTTATTAATCTATGAAAATGTATACAGCACATTTTCCCATGTTCCCTTTGTTCAACAAAAAATGGATTTAGTGCAAGAGCATCCTCTAGTGGTTGTTTTATCGCAATGCAATCTTGCTGAACATTCCTTCAAGCGCTCCAGCTCCTATATGCAGAAACAACTGATCCTGGTAACATGCTGTCATCCGTTCTAATGGGTGCTTAGTGAAGTCATTTATATAACTAACTGAAACCTGTGCATTTAAAAAATTTATTTATCCCTGTTCTCAAACACGGGGATATTAGAATTCACCTTGGTGTTCTATGACTTGGATAAACAACGGGTAATGACTACTATGCTTAGAAGGAACCTAATCCCCATCTATAGATTTATGATTTCCATGAAATGTAGCTTGAGTAATAATATAACGCAGCTTTCAGTGGTACAGGAATGGGATCTGGAAACCCATTATCCACAAAGCTCCGAATTACGGGATTGCAATAGATTCCATTTTATCCAAATAATCCAAATTTAGAAAAATGAGTTCCTTTTTTTCTGTTATGATAAAACAGTACATTGCACTTGATCAAAAGTAACATATAATTAATACTTATTGGATGCAAAACCATAATATTAGGTTTATTTCATTTTTACAACATTTTCTAGTAGATTTAAGGTATGAAGATCCGTTATCTGGAAAACCCCAGGTCTTGAGCATTCTGGATAATAGGTCCCATAAATGTATAACAAAAATGTATTAATGAAAGGGGACTATGCATGTAACAAAGACCTAAGCCTGTAAAAATTAAAACTGTAATTCACCTTTACTTTAGTGCACCTTTGCTCTCTCTTCCTTTAGCTTCTATGCTAGATAGATTAGTTACAATGCCAAGGATACACTGAGAGGTATCAGCTCCTGGTCTGTATTTCAGCTCACTCTATCCTCCTTTTGATTCTAAAAACAGTTCTCCTTTTATTCAGGCAGTAGGTTTTGGTTTACCTAACTGGAATCCTGCTTTTACAAAGTACCAAATAGATATTTCACTAGACATATCATCCAAATACATTGATTGTTTGAATTATTGGAAAGCCATAAACCACAAAGCCTCCCCATGATTTGATTGTTGAGTCAGATGATTGCTATTATCCTGAAATTACAATGTTCTGGGTTTAATACTGAGCTGTGGGTTTTATTTTCTAACATGACATCATGGGGCGGAGTTCAAGGAACTAGAAATAAAATATAAATATGAATTTTTCTTTGCAAATTTGAAGATTTGGCAAGTTCCTTTAAATGTAAACCTGGTGTGTGGGGTTTGCATCAACTATGAGAAATGAAACAAAGATGAAGGGACTAATTCTCATACTGGAAATCTCAGTTCTCTGGGTTTAAAATAAGATGTTTATCCAGCCTTGAAAAGGTTACCTCAAGTACCCTGCATAGCCCTATGCTTCTCATACACATTCTATCTGCATCAGCTCATGGGAACTTGAGTTCCCATCAATAATGTGTTCTAGGCCCAAATCTGCATTGGGAGTTCTCTCTGCTGCTGAATTGTTGCTGGTATTGAAATCAAATTGCCTTAAATATACATGGCCTTGTCTTTGGACCCTTATGTGCCTGTTGCATCCTGAAGATTACCTGATTTTTTGACTTTGTCTGAATTCCATGATCCACGACCCCCCTACCCTACATAGACCCTGCTCCCTGTCATGAGCGCTCGGCGCTCCATACCTGTTCAGCGGGGCGAATCTAACATGGCAGCGCCTAGGAACACACGTGGGCGCAGGGACGATGACGTCACGCAACGTGGCGCCAAATTCAAAAATAAAAGAACGCTGGAGACGTGAGTTCAATGCCCGAGTATAGCTCAATATTATATTGTGTTCCCGGGTGTTCCTGCTTGCCGTATATTCCTGTTATTGACCTACTGCCTGTTTCCTGACCCTGAATCTGTGCTGCCTGCCTCCTGAACCCTTTTGCCTGGACTTCGGCCATTCAATTCGATTATCCTGAACTGTACTCTGCCTGGACTCTCTAGAAGGAGCTTCCTCCTTGATCCTGACTACCCCCCCTCCTGGGTGCCGCTGGTCCCCGCTGACATTATACTTGGGCCATGGATCCTGAGGAAGCCACACCTGATGTCGGAAGAGCCCTCCGCGGACTGGCGTCCCGTATGGAGGTGTATGAGACTCAGCAAGTTCGAATTGGGCAAGTACTTGATTCTATTGTATCCCGTTTGCCCCCTTCTCCTGCGACCGCAGAGGTTCCTCCTGCTGTGGTCCTCCCTCCGCCTGCTGTTGTACCGGGCCGTGAACCACGGATTCCTCTTCAGCCTCGCTATTCTGGTGACCCCCAAGCCTGCAGAGGTTTCGTGACTCAATGCTCAATTTGAGTTTCAACCTTCCCAATTTTCTTCTGAACGGGAGAAAGTGAGTTATGTTATGTCTCGTTTGGAGGGCAAGCCACTCGAATGGGCAACACCTCTCTGGGAGAGGCAATCACCATTGATTTTTAATGTTAATGAATTTCTACGAGTATTCAGAACCATCTTCCATGCCCCTGGTCGGGTTGCAACTGCTTCATCTCGTCTGCTATAGATCCATCAGGGCAATCTCTGTGCCAGTGAGTATGCCATTAACTTCAGAACCCTTATGGCGGAAACCTCCTGGAATGATGAAGCATATAAAGCAGTTTTCTATCAAGGTCTCGCCTGAAAGATGATTTAGTATCCAGAGATCTTCCCGATTCCTTAGAGGATCTGATCGGACTTGCTATCAAGGTGGATACCCACCTTAGAGAACATCAAGCCGATAAAGAGCGAGGCAAGAAATCACACCCTATGCTGGCACCACGTTTTCAAAATCCTATTATACCTCCCTCCTCCTTGCAGTCATCCAGCACTCCTTCGGAGGAACCCATGCAATTCGGGAAGACCCGCCTCTCTGAACAAGAGAAACTCTGGAGGCGTTTATCCGGTCTTTGTTTGTACTGTGGTGGGCAATCCCATCTAGCTGTCTCCTGCCCTGTAAAGCTAAAGAATGTTCCTGCTCAAAGTAAGACTGGAATCTCTTTTATCAGTGGCGTGTGTTCCAAGCCCTCTGAGAACTCTCGTCAGTTTCGTGTTCCTTTACAGATCCTGCTAACCTGTTTCGGCCTACCTTGATGACGTCATGCGATGTGGCGCCAAATTCAAAAATAAAAGAACGCTGGAGACGTGAGTTCAATGCCCGAGTATAGCTCAATATTATATTGTGTTCCTGGGTGTTCCTGCTTGCCGTATATTCCTGTTATTGACCTACTGCCTGTTTCCTGACCCTGAATCTGTGCCGCCTGCCTCCTGAACCCTTTTGCCTGGACTTTCGACCATTCTATTGGATTATCCTGAACTGTACTCTGCCTGGACTCTCTGGAAGGGGCACTTGGAGCGATCTTCCATTTTGAGACAACTGCAAAAGTGCAGAAAGTCACAGAAAATGCCAAATTGCCTAAAGAAGATCCAAAGATTGCAGAGAGAAGAAGATGACGCCCCTGAACTCGATGCCCTGAATCTTCACCAAGGGGTAAGTAGAGTTAGGGGCATTTACCATTAGGCTGGGGGGAGCAAAGAGGGGGGTCTATGTAGGGTAGGGTTTTTTTTTTTTAATTATTGCGGTTTTATTTTCATATAGAATCCTGTATCCTAAAGCTCAAAAAAACTTTGGCTAGAAATGGTACACCTTGTTTTGGCCTTTTGTACCAGCTGTGATGATCTGAGGTTTGTTGAGGATTGGCAGCATAGTCCAAATCTGAAGGTAAAAGTAAGCCCAAAGTAATCCAAATGAGGGGATGTACAGTGGTAGGTGCTTCAAACAAGAGTATGGTGGTGGTGGGAGGGGGTTGGGGCAGCTTTGTAACTTCAACTTCAACAACAGATGTACCTTCACTTTCCTAATGTTATCATGATTTTTGACAAACCTTAATCTTAGCTTTTTTAACAGCAGCCCAGAGGACTCATGATCATGTGAACTGTTATGGTGTCAAGTTCATTGTCCTCCATAATAATTGAACCTTGTGGCTAGCAATATATGATACAGAAATCTAAACAGAGCAAAAATACAGTAGTTCTTGATAACAAACCCAGTGTGCTACATACATTATCATATTTAGATATGAGTTATATGGAGTAAGAAATTATTTAGCCTGAAGTCGCATGTGCTGACAACTTTAATCAAATAATAAAATATTGTTTTTAAAGGTGGTGTATCCTAGATTTGTCAGTGCTTTATAACACTGAAGTCAAGACACACACTGTTTTTATAACCCTCCAGGGAAGTCATTCATTTAAGGGATAGCAGAATCCTTCTCTTTTTCTCCAATAACAGACCACTTTACACAAATTTGTAAACATGACCGCTATCCTGTATGTGCCATAGTGTCCTATGAAGTTATGCTAAATACATCTGTACATGAAGGTACATTATTCACCCAAAATAACTACTAGAGACCATGAAAAATATTAACGGTGCTAAATTAATGTGGCCTCAGTTGCTACATGATGTGCTTATGTTTGTACATGTCTGAGAGTAACTAGAAATAAATGTTAGGCACCCCCGAATGATTACTTTTACCTACCTGATACTCCGGGTCGGTGCTCCTTTAAGCCGAAAACCGCACCAGTCCAGGGAAATCAGTAGAGCAAAATAGCTGACTTATTCATTAAAGTTCAGCTTTCCTCTCTACTGCGCATGCACAGCCTGAGAAGACCAGAGGGAGCAGGAAGTTGATCACTCCATGATGAATCCCAGATTGGTGTGGTTTTCGGGTGATAGGAGCACTTGCCTGGGGGGTATCAGGTAGGTATAACCCCCTTCCTTCTCCTTTAACAGCTTTTACTGTTTTCATAGAGCTTGACTGAAATGAAGAGACAACTTGAATGATATATGACCCAAAGAGAAAGAAAAGGGCTTAGTTGGAAATGGGTCTTAAAAGCTCTAATGATGTTCTTCCAAAACCAACGAACAGTGAAGCAGCAGTCTTGGACATTAAACGGGCACATGGAATCAACACAGCAGAAAGAAGCTGAGCTACTAGCAAAAATCGGGGTCAGAGACCGACAGCAGACATTTGGACAGCATTAGGACGTATGATGGTTCAGTGGAGATATTGGGAGTTTTCATGTAATAGGCAAGTGAGTGCAGCTTTAAGTATACTGTCTGGCGTCCGTTTGGTATATGACAAAGTGCATGTGCAATGATGTCCCTGTGCCCCTATGCTTCATCTCACTGTTCTATATGCAGAGCTTTGTCTGCCATAGTTATACAGGCACATTCCGACAACATTACAAGAGCTAAAAAGCTAACCAACAACAATTCTAAAATTTGGTTTGTTGGCTTAATTTCCTGTTCAGTTGGCCTCTGCTTATATGTATTAATGATGGGTAATGGCAAGGAGTTGTTAACCGAGGAGCAAAGTTACTGATATAAAGCCGGAGCACAATGATAGTTGCATTGAAAATAAGGGAGATTCTAGCATTTATTTGCAGTTTTATGAAGTTTCAATTAGCACAGTGTCAGACTTGGGAAGGTGGGCCCACCTCCCCCATCTCAGGACTCCACTATGGCACTTGATAGCCTGTCCATTCGAGTGGACCGTGGTGGCCAAAAGGAATGTGGTCACTGGGCTTTCTCTCTGTGCCAAAGCAACTAGTCCCGTGCTGTCTGAGCATCACATTTTACCTGTAGCGGATGCCAAAGTGTTAATTTCCTCTAGTGCGTGAAGTGTTGCTTATACCCTGGTGTAATGTGCTTTGCTTGGCATTGTGGGTAACTAGAACAGGGCATCATTTTTGTGACAGAGATCCCTTTTATGTTTTATAAAATAGGCAAATATGGATCGGGCCATACCAGGTTATGACTGGCAAGCTGTGGAATCAGGTAAAGGCCAGTGGGGCTGCTGAAAGATACAGAGGACAATCGCTATATGTATTGTGCTGTTTGGCCTCTATTCCAGGGCCTCCTTTAATGCCCAGTCCCTACTTGACGCAGAATCAAATATTTATGTAGTTCTGGTTGTGATGTTGACAAAATAAGTTAGAGGTTAGACTATCAAGTCCTACAAGCTTATTAATATGTTGGTGAAGGACGTAAATAATTTGTATGTACAAGTATATGTGTAAGCTTGACACATGCTAAATTCACGGTAATGATCCATGAAATGTAGTAAAATGTAGTAAATCTTAAACGCCAGGGGTTCAGCTACTGCAATGGTCCAGAGCACTTATGAATCTCTAGTAGGGGATGTATTAGTAATAACTGTGACTTTATAAAAAATCAGCTTAGGATAAACACCACTCCACACTTACCTTATATTGACAAATGAGCCTCTGCTTATAGTGGCTTAGTGATTATGAACCAAGTGGCAGCGTGTGACATGTCTGCAACACCTTAAAGGGGTTGTTCACCTTCAAGTTAACTTTTAGTATAATGTAGAGAGTGGTATTCTGATTCAATTTGCAATTGGTTTTAATTTTTTATTGTTTGTGGTTTTTGGGTTATTTAGCTTTTTATTCAGCAGCTCTCCAGTTTGCAGTGTCAGCAATTTGGTTTCTAGGGAACAAATTACCCTAGCAACCCTGCATTGATTTGAATAAGAGACTGGAATATGAATAGGAGATGGACTGAATAGAATGATAAGTACTAAAAAAGTGGCAATAACAATACATCTGGTGTCAGTGACCCCCATTTGAAAGCTGCAAAGAAACAGAAGAAAATTGCAAATCATTAAAAAAAGATGAAAAATAAATAATGAAGACCAATTGAAAAGTTTCTTAGAATTGCCCCTTCTACACTATACCAAAAGTTAATTTGAAGGTGAACCACCCCTTTAACACAAACTTCAGGTATTATAAAATATGTCTGGCCTAAAATACACTTGTCACTGCAAATATAGCAAACTCACAGTCTCACAGTCACTGGTTGAATTAGCACATGTTCATACATGTGAGCAGTAACGCCACGTCAAGGCTTCAACCCTGTTACTGACCATTCACTCCGGGCGTAACCTGCCTCAGGGGAAATCCAATGTGAATAATTTGCCATTGGCACCCCTATAAGTGAGAAAGCATCTCACTCCATGTAAAATTAACATAACAGAAATATTATCACTTATACATTATAACAGTTTTATAATATTATACTAACCACAGTAAAGCATAATACCGGAGGCTGAAAATGTCTATGAAGATCACCCTTTGCTCATATCATTCTATTTCATGCTCTAGCTGATCCAGAGGAAGGGAAAAAAAACCCCATCTGAAGCTTTTGCCAATTTGCCCCAGAGAGTGGGGGAAAAAATCCTTCCTAATCTGCATCTGGATCAGCAGTGTATTATAAAAATGGTAAACATTGCACAGACACATGCATGAAGGCAAAGCAGGTTGCAATCTTAGCCCCTGTTGCCTTATTGTTACGCCCTTGGTCTTTCATATCTCACATTCTCTCACACATTCACACACCATGCGCTCCCTATACTATAATATTCTATTCTATTATATACAGTATGCTATTACACCTAGTGATCAACAATTATATATTTATCTATACCTATCAATACTTATGTACTTATCTTTACCTATCTATACATATCAATAAATTTTTATACCTAACTATATCTTACCCATTCCTATTATGGAATTGTTCAGTGGCAGCAGATGGGAGGGAACAATTTAGGAGAGAGTTGGTACTTTCCTGCTTATTTCAGCCAAGCGGAACTGGAAAAAGAAAAGCCAGGAATGTTGTTTTCTTCCTCTGCCGTGATGTTAATCTTAGGTGACTCCAAGAATGACAGTTTCTTTCCATATGGCTTGAAGCGCTTCTTTGATGGCTAAATGATAAAAAAAATATTTGAGTCCAGATCTTGAGGAATGCATATATATATGACATTAAACTAGTAAAGTACCAAATGCTGATATTACATCCTAGTGGTCATAAATAAATAGCACTGTTGATTGTGTACAGCGCAGAAAATATACTGGTAAGGCAATTAATAATGTAAAAATCAAATAGGCAGATGAGAAATATTGCTTGTACCGGTGAGCATTAATTCCTTTTTAATTTCCAAATATTCTTTATTATTTTCCTTTAAAATATAAATTGGGTATACAGTATAGTTACATGTCTCATACATATATCTTTATATATATATACGTTATTATACTGTTAGGGAAGGGTAATTCCTTTTTAATTAGTGTTTGGCAATAACATACTTACTGCTTTTGGCTGGAAAGGGGGTGGTATTCTCTTCCTCTCCAGCTCCACCCAATTGATGGATGAGTAGAATGGGTGGTGTCTGACGCTCCCATAAACACCGAGACGCTTCTGAGGATCCTTTTCAAGGAGCTATGGTTAAAATGGGACCATTATTTAAATAGAAAATGTACCCTTTGGAAAGTAACTAGTAGCATCATCACATTGCAAAGTGAGCAGAGAGGTCGTAAACACCTCAGGCTTTCTAGACATCTGGATTGTTTTAAAATATATATATATATATGTTCAGATCAGTGCTCATACCAACCTTTACTAGAAGATCCTTCAAATCTTCATTCAGGGAAGGAGGGATCTTCGGCTCATCATTGATGGTAGACTCAATGACTTTGTCA
>CM044438.1:16845503-16875353 GCA_024363595.1 Xenopus borealis
TTTTTTTTTTTTTTTTTTTGCCTTCCTCTGGATCAACTAGGAGTAAAGGTGGCCATACACGTAGAGATCCGCCCAAAGAGGGCCCAACGATCGGATCAGAATGGCACAGATACGGGCGGTCGGATCGCGGAACCGCATCAACAAACAGATGCGGCCGTGATCCGACTGGATTTTTAATCCAGCCCGATCTACATCTGGCCGACTTTCGGGGAAGCCCGTCGGAGGGCCCCCCACACGGGCCGACAGTCTGTCTGCAGCTTTTATCGGCCCGTGTATGACCACCTTTAGGCAGGTTGAAGTAGAGTTAAAAGGTTGAACTTGATGGATGTGTGTCTTTTTTCAACCTAACTTACTATGTTTCTATGTAAGTTGAGAATGTAACTTCATGTCTGGGTCTGCACACTCTACGGGACAAATTCACTCTAACGCTAGCGCTTATTCACCAGCGTGACGTCCTCTCTCAAATTCGCCAATTGACTAACAGTGTCCCTGGCGAAAATTCGCTAGCAAAGTAGATAGACTGGCGCAACTGAAAAATAGCGTAATTTTTTTGGGGGGGGGTTACCCTCCTTCCCCCCTACATTTCCTAACATATGGCAACTCACCTATACAGGGGGCACATGTTTAGGGCAATAGGACAACTTTTTATTTATTAAAGGTTTCCTGGGATTGTGTAGTGTAATGTAGTGGCTGTAACATATACTTTTATTATACTTTCAACTTTGTGCCATATGCAAATTAGGCATCGCTAGTGTAAATTCGCTTTTGCCTGGCGAAGAAACAGTAGCGCTACTTCACTAATGTTTGCCGCCCTGAGCACAAATTCGCAATTTACTGAATTTGCGTAGTGCTGGCGAAACCACGCCTGGCAAAGTGCGGCTAATGCTAGCGAAGCCCTCACTAGTGCAACTTCACAGGTTAGTGAATTTGCCCCTAGGTGAGAAGGCAAAACAAGGGGGAAAATTCTATGGTCAATGGAGAAGCAATAATGTAGTAGGGTGAGCTTAAAGGACAAGGAAAGTGTAAAATAGAATAAGGCTAGAATTGCTGTATTTTGTATACTAAACATAAACATGAACTTACTGCACCACAAGCCTAATCAAACACATGATTTATGCTTTCAAAGTTGGCCACAGGGGGCTGTCATCTTGTAACTTTGTTATACATCTTTGTCTGACACTGGCACTGCACATGCTCAGTATGGTCTGCTTGAGTTCTGCATGGCTGGTAAGTAAGGCAGGGGCTCCCCCTGCTGTTCATAAGTGATGATTTCCCTGCCAGAAGCACTAAATGAAGGGAGAATTTCACTGCATACAGTCAGGTTTCTTATAAAAACGGTACACATTTTAAAATTAAAGTATATTGGAGATAGATTTCTTTTTCATTAAAGAAAGTAAAAATGGGATTTTATTTCTTTGCCTTTCCTTGCCCTTTAAGTCCAAGTCCAATAAATTTCAGCAAATACTGAGTTTACAGCATTGAAGTCATTTAAGGATAAAGGTAAAATATTTTGAAAGCTTTCTGACGATTTTGCTTGAGCTATGCGGTTAAATAATTTAAAAGAAGCTTCCTCCAAAGGCCACTATTCCCAGTAGGTCAGCCTGGATCACCATTGTTGTGTCACTAGTGCTGTTATGCCATCAATGGCTGTAGTTGTTTTGTATAGTTTTGTATGTTTGCCTATAACAGCTAATTCCTACATACATATTTACTTATCTACCATCAGAACCAATATTACAGTTATTAGATTTTACACTTTACTCAAAGACTCAAAAAGGGGCAGATTAAATAAATTAGTGTGAAGGATTAGAATATTCGCGAGAATAGTCTCAATTTGATCGTGCAACTATTCGAATATGCAAATTAACTATTTTTGACCATCGAATATTTATATATACTCGAGCACTCGACTATTCGCCATTCGAAGAACTTGCCCTTTAAATTTTTATTCGACTGCCTACTTCGCCAGATTGAACCTACCGTATTGCAATAGAAGCCTATGGGAAGTCTTTTGTCGAATTTTCCCCCTGACGGGGGAGACCTTCCCCCGTCACCTCTCCAGTCCATAATGAACACTGTCACGAGCCTTATACACCTCAGCAACGCTCCTCCTCTGCCATGCCATTCTGCCAATCCCTGCACTGGCTTCCACTACCCTTCAGACTTAAATTCAAATTAATGACATTGACATTCAAAACACTTCATAACTCTGCCCTACATCTCTGAGCTCATCTCTATATACTCACCCAACCACTTACTACACTCCTCTACTGACCTACTACTCAACTCTTCTCTCATTCCCTCCTCATATGCTCGGATTCAAATTTTGCAAGGGCTGCACCCCTCCTCTGGAATTCTCTCCCAAGGTCTGTCCGACGTTCTCCCAATCTTTCAAGAAATCTCTTAAAGAGAAATCTCTTAGAGAAGCCTTCCCTCACTCTTAACTACCAAATGCAACACTACATACAGTACCACATCTCTCACCCACTTAATTCAGTCTTGCCCATTCCCACACCTTATGTAGTAATAAAGTTAATAATATAACTAACAAAGTAATTGATAACCCTAAGGCTGGAGATTTAGCATGCATTCTCTATCTATGTAAAACGATACCCATTCTTTTAAATATACCTGACATGAGCCTACAGCAAGGAATCAGAAGTCCTTTTCTGTAACAGCCACTGACAAAGGAGAAGTACTCCCCCACCCAAAAGCCGCCTAAACTTGCAGGCATTGCCCCACATCTCCCCTCTCCAGGATGTGTTTTAGTGTAAAAAAAAAAAAACCTTTAAAAAATTCTGACCTTAAATGCAGAGAATCGCATCAGAGCTCCCGGTCGTCATCTTCCAGCTCTTTGCAGACACAAAGCCTGCTGGTGTATGAGTAGTTGGGCCAAGTGAGGAATCGACTTTAAAGGGGAAGTAAAGTCTAAAATAGAATAAGGCTAGAAATGCTGCGTTTTGTATACTAAACACAAACATGATATTTGTGCACCGGAAGCCTAATAAAACAAAATAATTTATGCTTTCAAAGTTGGCCACAGGGGGGTCAACAGCCCCATGTCAGATTTCAAAACTGAATATAAAAAAATCTGTTTGCTCTTGAGAAATGGATTTCAGTGCAGAAGTCTGCTGGAGCAGCACTATTAACTTAAAAAAAAACATGTTTTACCATGACAGTTTCCCTTTAGACATCTGTGACTGTGCACATGCTCAGTGTGATTTGGGCTGTTTGGGGATTGCCATAAATTATCAAAACAGTAAAAGTCAAATAATATCTGCCAGAAGCCGATACAGCAAGACTGATTAATAATAAGAATATACAGACTTCACTGGGTCCTGTATTGTCATGTAATCTAATGTGGATTTTATAATTTTTGTATTGTTTAATATAAACTTTCTCCAACTCTGCAGAACCAGTGGCTGCAGCAAAATAATCCTCCAAACAGAATCTCAGTTTATCTGTTTAAATCTGGCTCCATGATCTTTGTCCCTGCAGCTGGAGTTGGAGACGGTAAAGGGGATGTAAAAGCAAAAATAAAATCCAATACAAATCTCTAAAGTCACCGACTGCTATATAGGGAAACAAACAAAGCTCCCCCTGCTGTTCATAAGTATGATTGTTTCCCTGCAGAGTAGTTGGGGACCATCTGACAATTCCTATCCACAGCAGTAAATGAAGGGAGAATTTCAATGCCTACAGTCAGGTTTCTTATACAATAAAAAAAAACGTAAGATTGCATCTGGGAGCTCCACTGTGGTTCTCTGCATTTAAGAGTCTGAAATTTTTAACGGTTGAGGAGGGAGAGGGGTGGGGGGTCAATGCATGCACGTTTGGGGGTGGCTTTTGTTGGGGGGGTTAATTCTCCTTTAAGGAAACCCCCTTGCATATCAGTAATTCCCTATAGCATTATGATGTAACATTTGTTCAGTAAATGATAAGGTTATTAGGTCACAGGAAAAATCAGATCAGAAATAACACAGACAATCCATCCTCAAGGGCTGCATGGCTTCCATTTCATTTAAATACTACAAAAATGTATTGATATCAAGCAGCATTTCCTTATTGTGAGCTAAATTTACCTACTCCTAGGCAAGTAGCTGCAGCTGAGATAGTCACGGAGCAGGATGGTTCTCTACTGAAAGACACATTGCAAGAGGTAGTGGCCAAGGTCATCATGGTGGTGCTTAAGAAAAGATTAGTCTTGGCGAAATGATGATGAACGTTAAGGGCCCTTACACACGGGCGTTTTTACCTGCGCTCCCCTGCGTTCCATTTTGCTGTGTTCAGCCGCAGGGGAGCGCAGGTATAGACGCACTCAATTATTTTCAATGGGGCTGTACTCACACGAACGCGTGTAGGCGCCAAACGCAGGGAAAATGCAGCATGTTGCGTCTGAATCTGCGTTCGGCGCTTACACGCGTCTCGTGGGTACAACCTCATTGAACAAAATGAGGTGCGTCTAGACCTGCGCTCCCCAGCGGCTGAACGCAGCCAAACGCAACGCAGGGGAGCGCAGGTCCAAAACGCCCGTGTGTACTGGCCCTTAGAATTATTCGAAGCGATGAAAGTGAATAAAGCTCAAAATCCTTTTGACTTTTATTTCAATACACGCAAATACATTGGGAACACTGCACATTCTATTCCAAATAAAAACATTAAGAAAAATGTATCAAATGTATCTTACATTTTTTTTTGATCTTTACAGAAAGTTAAGAAAAGGGAATATTAGCCTGTTCCAAAAAATAGCAGTGTCTGTATTCTTCTTTACAAACTCATACGTTCACTGTATAGACTGAAAAATATTTCAAGATGTTGCTTTGTTTGAATCGCTGAACTAATATCTAGTTGTATAAGCAGTGTTACTGAGAACTGCTGCACATCTGTGTTCCATGGAGTCCACCAACTTCTGGCACCTGTTACATTCCACAATTCTTCTGCATTTCTTGGTTTTGACTCAGAAACAGTAACGTTTTCTGATTAAGGTCCAGTGATTGGGCCGGTCACTCCATAACATCAATCTTGTTGGTCTGGAACCAAGATGTTGCTCGTTCACTGGTGTGTTTGAGGTTGTTGTCAAACCCCCATTTCAAGGACATTACCTCTATGGCATAAGGCAACATGACCTCTTCAAGTATTTTGATGTATTAAAACTAGTCCATGATCCCAAGACCCAAAAAGAACAATCTTGCTTTCATCAGTCCACAAAATGTTGCAGCATTTTCAATGTGTGGCAGATTGTAAGCTCTTTAGCACGTCTTGTTTTTCAACAATGGGACTTTGCGGGGTCTTCTTGCTGATAGCTTGGATATATTAGACTATATTAGACTGACTTCACATAGGTGTCTTTTAATTGTAACAGTATCACAGGTAACCTTAGACCTTCTTTGATCTTCCTGGAGCTGATCATTGCCATTCTTACTATACTTCTAGTCATTTAAAGGGCAAGGAAAGAGTAAAATAGAATAAGGCTAGAAATGCTGTATTTTGTATACTAAACATAAACATGAACTTACTGCACCACAAGTCTAATCAAACAAATGATTTATGCTTTCAAAGTTGGCCACAGGGGGCTGTCATCTTGTAACTTTGTTAGACATCTCTGCAATATCAAGACTCGCACATGCTCAGTGTGATCTGGGCTTCTTAGGGGTCGTCATAAATGATCAAAAAACAAAGCTGCTTGAGTACTGCATGACTGGTAAGTAAGGCAGGGGCTCCCCCTGCTGTTCATAAGTATGATTGTTTCCCTGCCAGAAGTTAGGGACTGTATGACAATTCCTATCCACAGCAGTAAATGAAGGGAGAATTTCACTGCATACAGTCAGGTTTCTTATAAAAACAGTACACATTTTTTAATTAAAGTATATTGGAGATAGATTTCTTTTTCATTAAAGAAAGTAAAAATGGGGTTTTATTTCTTTGCCTTTCCTTGCCCTTTAAATGGTAGTTTTCCATTTTCTTCCTCTACTTTCAGGTTTTTGTTGCCATTTTAAAGCATTTGAGATCATTTAAACTGAGCAGCCTATTGTTTTCTGTAGCATGCACATCATGACTGTTTTGGGTCTGTTGGTTGTCTATTAATATACTACACACACTAGTAAATTAATTATTTAGCAAATTATTTGCCATGTAGGAACATCATTTCTACCAAGAACAGTGATTGATCAGGTTTGTGATGTCAGACTGCTATTATTCTGAACACAACTGTATATTGATATGCTTTCACATGCTTATAGACTCACTGTGGCTCAGTGGTAGCTGAACACTCTGTAAAGTGCAGCAAAACTTACCACTATCTGAATAAAATAAAATATTAGCTGTTGTCAAGTACAGTAGATGCTGCAGTCTTCAAATACAGTCTGTGCGAAGCAGCAGCATCTTGTTCTTTTAAAGCACATTTGTGTTCATTCAATTACTCTGCAAGTCCAGTTCAGTGAATACATTCATTCAATGATTACTCAGCAAGTCCAGTTGCTCTAGGACTACTTGTACTAAATATAAGATGAATGAAAATCGTCAGCCGTATAATTGCTATTTGTGTCTCCTAATTCTTATGTACATAATTCATTATAAAAAAACACCTCTAAGGGTAGGGACAGACGGGGAGATTCTGTCGCCTGGCGTTTTTAGCAGGCGACAATCTCCCCGAATTTCCTTCTCCCTGTCTGTCCCTACCCTAAAGCTTCTTGTAGGTAAATGAAATTCCCACATGTAATGAACACATATACAACTTGTGCCACATCATGTGCCTCATTTTCTGGTTAGAACTATGCCAAGCTTGTAGAAACGCCAAACACCTGCCATGCCACTAGTTGTAAGGGTAAAATACAATATACCCCCACCACCTAAAACAGAGATGTGACTTTTTATACTTGTATCCAAAAAAAAATCAAGGGAAAAGCAATGTTTGTTTTCTTTAGACAATTGCAAGAGAAATACTTCCTTTGATGGATTTTATAAGTAACAATTTAGCACTATTAACCACACTGCCTATTACACAAATAAAACAAACTGTACACAGGTGAGGGAGTCTACTTCCTACTAAAATCACTACTACAAAATCAATTGCTGGCAAATGTTCAGTGGCAAATTTATACTACAGACAATGCACATCATTAACCTGTTCCAGCCAGTACTGTGTGTGTAATAGCACGATACATTCTGATGAATTTTAAAATACCAAGATTCATGGGATCGAGGCCTAGTACAAGTTTAGTATATATTAGACTGCACGGATAGTCCCTGACAAATATTGAATATACTCTAAAATCTAGACAGACTGAGTCGGCAGCTTATTGGCCTGTGTGTGGTGCCCTCAGACGGGCTTCCCCCGATCGATATCTGGCCGAAAGTCGTTCAGATATGGATCGGGCAAGGTTAAAAATCTCGTACGGATTGCGGCCACATCTGTGCGTTGATGCAGTCTGGCGAGCCAACGACCTGTCTTGGCTGCATTATGATCCAATCTTTGGGCCCCCTATTGGATAAACCCAATATCGACCACCTCAATGTGGGCATCTCGGGGAGAGATCTGCTCGTTTGGTGAAATCACCAAAACGAGCAGATCGCTATGTGTATGGCCACCTTAAGCCTCATTTGCCTTGTGCAAATTTAGGACACAAATTACCATGCCTTTTACCTACAATGCAATGTGCACAGAATTCCAGCATCATTGCAAGCAAAAACTAAAATTGATCTACCATAACTTGTGCACGGTGCACCAATACAAACCATATATTAGTGGCTATTTCAGTGAATCTCGCACAAGATGTGGAGCATGCTATATTCTGTTGTAATAGCACCACTTTCAAGAAATCAATTAATGTTCTGTGAGCTTTTGCTATTTACAGCTTTATGAAAGTACTGGGATACCAGCCCAAGTGACAAAACAAGCAGGATTGAATTAGCGTTAAGCAAACAATACAGGCAAATATGAGGCTAGTGAGTAGTAATAGTTTAAAATACATGCACTTAAACCACACTTATTAACTGATTTACAAGCACTCAAATATCAGCCACTAAGAAATCTCTAATGCAGGGGTCCCCAACCTTTTTTGCTCGTGAGCCACATTTTAAAAAAAAGAGTTGGAGAGCAACACAAGCATGAAAAAGTCCATGTGGATGTCAAATAAGAGCTCTGATTGGCTTTTTGGTAACCCCTATATGGACTGGCAGCCTACAGGAGAGAATGTTTGGCAGGACATCTGTTTTTTATGCAACCAAAACTTGCCTCTAAGCCAGTAATTCAAAAATAAGCACCTGCTTTGAGGCCACTGGGAGCAACATCCAAGGGGTTGGAGAGCAACATGTTGCTCGTGAGCTACTGGTTGGGGATCACTGCTCTAATGCATACAAGTCAATTGATTTGTCTCCACCTACATATGTAAGAAAGAGATTTAATGAAAGTAAACGATAATACCTACACTGCTAGTGGATTTTATGATTTATTTTTCTCCATAGAGATAAAACGCAACAGACAGGGTAGATGAAGGGAAGCTGAGACTGGGCAAAGGGGAGAGAACAGCTTTGCAGAAAGAAGTTTGCAGAACTTTGCAGATTCAGGTCACTTGTAGAGAATGTCATAGTGTCCAGGTCGGTATAGTAGAAAGACCTGAGGGGGATCTGAACCTTCAGGGAAAACATGGGTGACTGTGGTTCCCCCCTCACCCCTGTCCATATATTCAACCTGGATGGAGACATTTAGGGCCTGGGACAGAGCAATGATGTGTATGTGGTCACTTTCTTTACACATGGGCTCCACCTCCTAAAAGGGTAGGAAGGGAAAAAAAAGACATTAGTAATTGTGATCACTTTGTAACACAGGGATACATGGATAAAAGGCAAATATGTATGTACTGATAACAGACAGGCAGGAATTTTAACTCACACACAGATGTGCACTAAGCAGAATACAGATACAAAGCATTGTAAAATTTCTACATGTTCTTGGGGTATGAATGGAATGGAAAATACAAATAATGAATTTATGCAGGAACACTTCTGGTAATTTTCAATCTGCCTTCTTGCAGCCACACTACTGTATTTATCATAATGCTTGATGGGAATGTGGCAAATAAATATATTTGCATGTGTTATGGTTGTTGGTTTACAGCCCTATCACTTTGGATACACATCTGGCCAAGCCCCAAATAACGGGAAGTCCACTTAGGTATCCAAAGGTATCTCTCCAGAAAAAGTTTTGAGCAGGTAATGGAGAAAATATATGTATAGGCAATCACGTGAGATAAGGAGAGTCTGAGCAACCCCTATGTAAACAATGTTGCAGCACACTGACCAAAAGCTCACAACAACATGGCGTCTTCCATGTGGAGAAACTAGCAGAGTGTCAAGTAAATGGTGGGAGCAAAGCCTGGTAGGCTTACAACAAATTAGAATCGAGGGCCTCCCACTAAAGGTCAAATTGCACTCCCATTTGCTGCCTTCTACCGCCTTGAATACAATACACCCCATCAGCCAGTAAACTGACAGGAGCAGCATCATAGACACAGAAGGCGAGACTGTGTTGTTAAGCAGATGCCCAGCTGCTGCATACAGTTGGACAACTGCTGAAAACACAAAGTATACCTTAATTATTAACAGCATAATCATGAATAGATTTGTACAGAAGGTGCTGCAAAATGTGAGAGGAATTACCTTGGTCGAGATAAGACCAGTAGAATCCCAATCATCCATGGTTCAAGAACAGGCTAAAATATTTTCCATCTAAAGCAGGGGTCCTTAACCTTTTGTTACTTATGAGCCTCATTCAAATGTAGAGAGAGTTAGGGAGCAACAGAAGCTTAAAAAAAATCCCTGGGGATACCAAATAAGTGCTTTGATTGGCTATTTGGTAGCCCATATGTGGACTGACAGCCTATAGGAGGCTCATTTTAATGCAATTAAAACTTGCCTCCAAGCCTGAAATTCAAAAATAAGCACCTGCTTTGAGGTCACTGGAAGCAACATCCACTGGTTGGGGATGACTGATCTAAAGTCATACTCTAACCTGTAGATGGAAAAGAAATTTGTACAATATTCACATTTGCCCAAGCCTGACTTATCATGCAGTCATGTTACCTGCTGGCAGAATTCTTTGACACTTCTTCCTCCCTCTATAAAATGCTGGTAGAAGATGCTTTCTTTCTGCAAGTGACCTGATGTCAGGAGACGTAAATACACCACCACATAATCTGACACGCTCTGCTCATTAAATGCAGCTAAGAGCTCAGAAACAGCAGGACACTTTTCGACAATCGCAATAAGGTCCATAAACTGTGAGGGCAAAAGGATCAAATGGGTATTAGATGCTCTCTTCACAAAAGGCCACATCTAACCACTGACTATCAAGCTGCTTGTCCTGTTCCACTCACCGTATTGTGGAAATCTTCTATAGTAAACTCTGTAAATCCCTGCCGGATCAGTTCATCCTTACTGTGTAATGACACCTCCTTGAACCTAGAGATATTGGGAAGGAAGAGAAAAAAATGAAGCCAGGAAAAAACTAAAAAGATGTATTCTGTTACAAAAAGGTGCACACTGGTCAACAATTTTAGTTTACATTTCTTAAACTTGTAATTCTACTGCTCTAACAATATAAAAAGCTCTAAATATATTTGAAAACACCCATAATTTATTACAAATAATCTTTTGCTGTTTTTTTCCACAGTACCTTTTTGGACAAAATTCACCAGCAGTTGTGCAAAAGCGAAATTTAAAAAACACAGAAAGCAAAGGTTGATTGTAAATTTACTGTCTATGGCAGTGATCCCCAACCAGTAGCTCAGGAGCAACATGTTGCTCTCCAACCCCTTTGATCCCAGTGGCCTCAAAGCAGGAGCTTATTTTTGAATTCCAGGCAAATTTTGGTTGTATAAAAACCAGATGTACTGCCTTAATATAGGTTGACAATCCACAAAGGGGCTACCAAATGGCCAATCACAACACTTATATGGCACCCAAAGAACATTTTGCATGCTAGTGTTGCTCCCCAACTCTTTCTATTTCTGAATATTGCTCAAGGGTTCAAAAGGTTGGGGATCCCTGGTCTACGGTAAAGTAAAATATAAAGGTTGGGCTACCCCATAAATATACATGCAAAAATTATATTGATATTATACCAAAATGCGTAACTTCCAGTGACCCCAATAAGAAATTACAATTCCACAGGAAATAAACACAAAGGGTATATATTTTATATTTAAAAAAGCCACTATATAAGGTAATACTAGGGGTAGGCATGTAGCTAGGGTGCAAAGCTGAGGGCGCCAGGCACATACCTTCTCTGGCTCCTACCCCTGGTCCGGTACCCTCTCTGGACTGTTGGCTTACTTGGGCAGCAGTTTATGTTTGTGTGCCCACTTGCGCCAGCGGCCACTTGTGCCGTCGTTCGCCCACTCACACCAGCGTCTTCATAAAAACGTTAGGAACTAAAGCCTTTTTTAAACACAATCACATCATTTTGCTGGCAATGAAGTCTTCAACTCATGGACATCACCAGATTCTGGGTTTCCTCCTTTTTAATGCTCTGCCAGGCCTACATAAATAAACATTCCTCTACAGTGCTTTCTTTCTTTCTCAAGATGTACCAAACTGTAGATTTTGCCACTTAATATTGTAGCAATTTCTCAGATGTTTTTTTTTTCTGTTTTTGCAGCTTAAGGATGGCTTGTTTCACCTGCACGGAGAGCTCCTTTGACCGCATGTTGTCTGTTCACAGCAAAATCTTCCACATACAAGCACCCCCCTCAGATCAACTCCAGTGCTTTTATCTGCTTAATTGATAATGACATAATGAAGGAATTACCCACATCTGCCCATGAAATGGCCTTTGAGTCAATTGTCCAATTACTTTTGAGCCCCTGAAATGAAGTGATTGTGTACTGGTATATATATTAGTCTTGACTCCTCCCCCCATTAAGTCTTTCTTTCTCACCTTGTGAGCTCTGGTCCTCCTTCAAGTAAAGCTTCTAAATAAGAGAAGCCGAACGCTCGATAGAAACAGTTCCCATCTGGCCGTGTACGTCGTATGTGATTGTATCTTCTATGTAGGTCCTAGGATCAAATAAAAGCATTGCATCAGCTGCTTCTATACAACCCTAAAATCGAAACTCTGTGGTGCACAAGCTTTTATTGTACTGCACTCTTAAAAGCATTTTAGATACAATATTTGCACAGTCCTGTAAAAACTATACATATACCTTGATCTTGTCTTGGTAAACCTGGTCTTCGGGGGCATACTCTTGGTACAGCATAGACAGTTTCAAACGGTCAGAGAGCAATGGAGTATGACCAGCAATCTGTAACAATCACATGAATTACAAGAACAAACAATTTAGAAACTATGTAATACCGATTCCATGAATGAGCATTAAAAAGACACGTATGGAAGTTGAGGGCAGTGTCTCAAAACAGTAGCATATAGCTGCCAGCTTTGCCTAGGATACGCTTTGGTCTGCTATAGAGAGTGCCCTTTAATGTCATAGTGATTCATATCAATCAACTTAAACAGAACATAAATATTACCCAACAGGGTTAGGTGCCATTGGGTGAATTATGGCTACTTGGCCATGCAGATTTGTCTTAAAGGAGAACAAAAGCTTAACTAAAGACATAGGCTAGAAATGTTGTACATGATGTTTTGTGCTTGTCTACCAGCCCAAGGCAACCACAGCCCTTTAGCAGTAAAGATCTGTGTCTCCCCAGTAGATGCCCCAGTAGCTCCCCATCTTCTTTTCTGCTGATTCACTGATTCACATGCTCTGTGCTGCTGTCACTTACTGAGCTTAGGGACCCACTCACAATATACAGTACACATAGAATAGAAATATAGTCACAATATAAGGCTGATTAGTCATTAATACAGATAATTACTACATGGCAGCACAGAAACCAGTGCAATTAGCATCAGAATTTAATAATCAGCCCTGTAGCATCAGCTTATATTACAGACCAACCTCATTTTCTGCTGGATAATTTGTGATGACCCCCAAGTTTAGCTTTTCAACTGTTGCGAGTATGTGAGTGTCACAGACAATTTCCAAGATGGTGACCCCTTGTGACAAGAACTCCTGGATCATTGCTGCTATTGACAAGCTGAAACTTTAGGCTGGTGCAATATATAAAATATGGCATTTTTAGCCCAATTTATTATTAGAGTTTAGTTCTCCTTTAACCGAGTGGAGATCTAGCAAAGAAAGGTTAGTGGATAGTTTAATAACTGGGTAGCAGAACTAGTGGATGCCTTTAAAAATAATACCCCCTCCTACAATACAGTCCTTCCTTATCCAACAGAACAAGAAAAATGTCTCCATGTTGTAATCAGTGCAAGTTACATCTATGTTAGTGACCTCATAGAAAATAAGCAAAAAGTATGTTTAATGAAGTGAAAAATTTTATTGATCCGGTCGCTCACCTCCTGCTGAATACGATCCTGCTGAGCAATAATTGCTTCATCGTAAGTAAGACAGTTCACTCCTAGAAAGAAGAGCATAAATGAGTAAGTGAAAAAACACAATTTTCTACAAAAGAATAATTTCATCACACTCACGTATCCAGAGTATGCAGAGCTGTGTATGAATGTGTTAAGCAGTCCTACTCTGGCTATGGACAGGTAAAGGCCTTGTTTATCAAAGTCCAATTTTTTCTTATTTTAATGAAAAAAAGTCTGACCAAACTAGAATCCACAATTTGACCTTATTTATTATATAAAAAGCATGAATTAATCGGTTCGGAGAAAAACATGCACACCACAGAAACGTCAAAATGGGAAAGGGAGCACTCACGTTGAATTATATACAACCTCGGCAGGTCTGACATGACGTTCTCAGCAATGATGTGGACCACCCCTATTGCTTTCACCATCAACAAACAGGGCACCCTGCATCTCATCCCCACAGACACTACCTTCTCTGCTCTATAGAAATTATGAACAGTGGGTGTAGTGGATTAGAAATTGTGAAAATCAGTCCATACTTGGGAACAGCTAATTTAGCCCCATGGAGACCGCTGCCATATATTGACTACTGACTAGACTAGTCAATATTATCTCCCTTGTGTGCCATGCCACACAAGCAGCTGTTAATATTGGATGAATGGTTTAATGGACTGCTCACCGATAATGACTACAGTATATTAGCAACAAACCAGTTGTATTACTGGGTTACACATTTTCTGGGGTGAGATAGAGGTGTTTTTTTAACTAAGTCTGCATTGCTTTGTGCTGAATTAAAGGGATACTGTCATGAGAAATTAGTTAACAGGGAGCAAGCAGAATTATGCACAAAAATCTGTTTCTCAAAATTTAATTTTGAAATCTGACATGGGGATAGACATATTGTCAGTTTCCCAACTGCCTCAAGTCATGTTACTTGTGCTCTGATAAACTTCAGTCACTCTTTACTACTGTACTGCAAGTTGGAGTGATATCTAACCACCCCCCCAGCAGCCTAACAACAGAACAGTGGGAAGGTAACCAGATAGATCTACCAGGAAACTGTCATCTAAGAACAACACTCAATAGTAAAAGACAAGTCCCACTGAGACTGATTCAGTTACAATTAGGGTGGGGATGGGCAGATCCACGGAGATTTAGTCGCCTGGCGACTAATCGACAGTTTTTCTGGGCGACAATCTCCCCGAACTGCCTTCACAAGAGGAAACTTTGAGTGACTTCAGAAAACGAAGCGCCACATGTGCTTAGCGCAGGCGACTTTTCATGATAGCGGAAGGGATATGCGAAGGCAGTTCGAGGAGATTGTTGCCCAGAAGAACAGATGATTAGTCGCAAGGCGACTAAATCTCCCCAAATCTGCCAGTGTGTCACTTCACTTCAGTGTGCCAGAAAGTAGTTCCATCCTAAACTGCAGGCACAAGTCACATGATGGGGGCAGCTGGGAAACTGACAATATGTCTAGCCCCATGTCAGATTTCAAACTTGAATATAAAAAAATCTGTTTGCTCTTTAGAGAATTGGATTTCAGTGCAGAATTCTGCTGTAGCAGCACTATTAACTCATATGTTTTGAAAAAAAATATTTTTCCCATGACAGTATCCCTTTAAAGGGGAACTCCGGCTTCCAAACCAAAATTTCATAAAGAGGCCCACATAACACAGACATTAGAGTTACAAAAAAATGCAATGGATTAAAAATTCAGCACCAGTCTCTCTTTTCTTTTTCAGAGACCCAGCTAAGGATGCAAATAAGTGTCAGACTTGTGAGTAACTTAAAATGTTAACACAAATTCCATTCACATTGTTGGAATAACTATAGAATTGTTTTTGAGTTATGACTTGTTGTCAGAACTTGTCCGATTACTTTTATAGATCATATGTATTTTAGAAAAGCTATTGGAACCCCACCGTTTTTCTTGTTTCTCTACCCTAAAAACTATAAATCAAATCAAAATCTTAAAACAGGTTAAGGCTTTATATTGGCTAAGTGAGGTCTCTGTGCTTTATAAATGCAGGAGCTCAGTCCATGCATTAAGGGCAGAAATGCCAAATGAAGTCCAGAATAATTTAGACCCTGATGGCTACTGAAATACCAAACGTGATTACTAAATAAAAAAATTAAATAACTGAAAATACCCCCAAAAATAATGAAAGCCAAATGCAAATGGTCTCATAAATATCATTGACAATGCCGAAATAAGAGTTAATCTGATGGTAACGGCACACAGGGTTGTGGTTTGTTGCACATGGGTAGTCTCATTCCCCACGAAGCTAGAAAGCCTCTAAAAACACTAATCATCATGTGTACAATATATGAATAGTGCAATAATGCTAAACTGCAGCAGGCAACAATTTGTATGTCTTTATGCAATTCATACATTTACTGTGGCACTTCCTAACGGCAAGGTATTTTGGGTGCATCGTAGCCTGTAGGAGTACAGATTACCTAGGAGTTACAAAGCGCCCAGGGTGCAATCCTTCTAAAGAAGAACAAACCAAAAACCATGTTTTCCATATACCCCAGCCCAGTGCTTTTCACAGTGCACCTACCAGAGGGCTTTTGTATGAAGTACTCTGAAAATGTTCTTTACAGAAGCAAAAATATGCTCACACAACACATTCTACAGTCACTGAGGGGTGCCAAACAAATCAGCACACATAGTTTTTTTTTGTTTTCTTCCCCTTAACCCTTTAGCTGCCACCCGATTTGGCTGATTTGGTACTTTTATTGCCAGAACATTTTTGAACATTTTGTACTCTTTCACTTTAAGGGCCTTTCCTGGGGGGTCTTTTAGATTACTTTGTCAAAAGAGGGCTTGCACACTCAAAGGAAACAGAAAATACAGCGGTATGCAAAAAAGTTTTTTTTACTAGATCCAAAAAATGTGTCATACAAAATATAACAGGATTCAATATACAAATGTATTAACATTGGCAAATAGCATATACATACCACTCAGTACACTTTCAAAAATGAGAAAACCAACAAGCTGCGGATACACTCGCCAAAGATGAGAATCACCCCAACGTTTCGGCGTAAAGCCTTTGTCAAGGTCCCCTTGTTGGTTGGTTTTCTCATTTTTGAAAAAAGCTGTATTTTCTGTTTGCTTTGAGTGTGCAAGCCCTCTTTTGACAAAGTACTTTTGGTAAATGCTATATGGGTAGCATTTTTGGGCTATTTTTGCACCTATTTTGAACATATAAATGTATTTGTTGGAGTGCCCTCCACCTATTGGTCTTTTAGATTACCCAGGAAAACAAGACAACCTGAGCTTTCAAAATATGCTAGAATTTCAGGGTAATTCCACTCCTGTAAAAAAAGATATGGACTTCTAACAACACAAAAAAGTTTTGCATGATACAAATGCATATTTCAGAAACATAATTTATTTTATTTTATGCATGCGAACACAGCAGATTTGGAAAGTTCTGTGTCTCCCAACGCGCCGATACCAAACATATATAGTTTAATGGAGATTTCTCAGTTTTATAGATCAAAATCTCCAAGCAGTACGCTACGAAATTTCCAAATCCCCGCTCCACAAAATGGTATACTTCTGATTGAAAGGCCAAACATTCCATGAACGTTAGGTTTACCCTAGAAAACTACCCATTATTAGAAAGAACAGATCTGTAGAATCAAAAATGGGTAAGTATATCACTGTATGCCAAACTACCAAGTTGCAATTCTATCCTAAATTTATAACTTTTTTATAGAAATTGGTGAATTTTTTGAAAATCAAAGCTTCCAATCTACAGCATCATATCTCCCACACATTATTAGGTACCAATGTACAACACCCTATATATGATTGCCAGGAGTCCACTGAAAAGTTTGATGCCCAATATGTATTGGTTCACCTAAGAATGTGGCATATCACGGCCCCCCCAGGTACTGCAAAATCAACACATTTACATCATTTTGAAAGGGCCAAATTTAGAAAAAAGTTTGCCACAGAAAACGATATATTTTCGGAAAGTACACATTCCCCCAAATCCAAATTGGGTTTGCATGTCTGTCTACTCCAAAACACCAAGCTGCAAAGCTTTCCTAAATTTGAAGATTTTGGAGACACTTCTAAAAATCCACCCTGCAGCATCGTATTTCCACATTTACTTTTAGGTATCAAGATAGATCACCCCAAATATGAAAGCCTGTGTCCTCTAAACAGTTCTATGCCCAACATGTATAGGTTTAGCTATGCACGTGGCTTATAGAGGCCCCATAATGAAGACCCCCCCCCCCCATAAGGTCTGTCATGTCAGGTACTGCAAAATCAACACATTCACACACAAAGGTAGGGAAAAAAAGTATGTTTACCCCATAAAACCATATATTTTCGTAAAATATATCCAAATTGGTTATGCAGTCTTTCTACTCCAAAGCACCAAGCTGCAAATCTTTGCTCAATTTGGCAATAAAGGCAGCTGTTTTTTACATTTCTGAAAATCGCCAAAAGATATTGCTATTGGACTTTTTCATTTATCTCTTACATAAAATTGGAAAACACCCTAGATATTGACACCAGAAGGATCTTGGGGTTTTTATAGATAACAAGTTGTCTAATTCTGGGCAGTGTCATTCTGTAGCTACTAAAGCAAATAAAGTTCTGTCTTGCATAAAAAGGGCATAAACTCAAGGGATGAAAACATAATTATACCTCTTTATAGATCCCTAGTAAGGCCTCATCTGGAGTATGCAGTGCAGTTTTGGACTCCAGTCCTTAGGAGGGATGTAAATGAGCTGGAGAGAGTGCAGAGACTAAGTGCAACTAAACTGGTTAGAGGGATGAGGGAAGACTTAAATTATGAGGGGAGACTGTCCAGGTTGGGGCTGTTTTCTCTGGAAAAAAGGCGCTTGCGAGGGGACATGATTACACTTTACAAATACATTAGAGGACATTATAGACAAATATCAGGGGACCTAGTTACCCATAAAGAGGATCACCAGAGGCCACCCCTTCAGACTAGAAGAAAAGGACTTTCATTTGAAGCAGTGTAGGTGGTTCTTCACAGTCAGGACAGTGAGGTTGTGGAATGCACTGCCGGGTGATGTTGTGATGGCTGATTCTGTTGATGCTTTTAAGAGGGCTTGGATGATTTCTTGGACAGACATAATATCAAAGGCTTTTGTGAAATTAAACTTTACAGTTAGTATAGATATAGATATGGGCATATATAAGACTCCCAAACAACCATATATTTTTGGAAAGCATACATTCTGACTGATCAAACTAAGTAAAATATAACTTTATATACCAAAGCACCAAACAGCATAACAATACTAAAGATACATAAGGACCAGAAATGCAGGGATAAAATTGCAATAAAACCACAAAAAAATTGTAAATCAATGAAATAACAAAATATTCCACAGCCTAATTAGTGGCTGAAATCGATTATTCAATAATCACGCAGTGACAATAAACAGTTTTTAGGTAAATAAAACCAAACAATGAATATGTTAAAAAAAGACTTGTTTGTGAGTTTGTGTAAGTATACACGTTTGTGCACTTCTAAAAGTTGTTGGAGTGTGTAAATATATGTAACCAAGTGTGCAAAATGAGAAAAATTTTGCAATAGTTTTTCATTATTGTTGGCGGTTTTTCTGAGCTTTTTATTCAGCAGATCTCCAGTTTGCAATGTCAGCAATCTGGTGGCTAGGGTCTAAATCCCCCTAGCAACCAGGCACTGATTTGAATATGAGACTTGACATATGAATAGAAGAGGCCTGTGTAGAAAGAAGAGTCATAAAAAGCAACAATAACAATATATTAGTAGCCTTACATAGCATTTGTTTTTAGATGGGGTCAGTGACCCCAATTAGGGTTGCCAATTTTTCTGGAAAAAAAAATACCAGCCTTCCAATATATTTATCTTTTTTCCCTAGTAATAACAATTTTTTACCGGCCAGGTTGGTATTGGCAACCCCAATATCCTTTAATTTTAGGTCAGCAACCCCCATTGGAAAGAGTCTGAAGAATAAAGCAAATAACTGAAAAACGATAAACATTAAAGACCAATTGAAAAGTTTCTTATTACGGACCATTCCACAACATGAGTTAGCCTAAAGGTGAACCACCCCTTTTAAAGGGCACCTATTCGGAAAAAAATATTATCCCCAACCAAAGGTGCGGGCTAATATAGCACACTCTGGTTGGGGATAACAGTAGTTTTTTTTTGTTTTTTTTAAATGTCCCCCGCCAGTGCAAGCCTACTCGCACTTGGAGGGAGCTCCCGTGCGAGCCGCCATGTCAGCTCAAGCACGTGCACATAATGAAATTGTGACGTCACGCACATGCGCATAATGAAATTGTGACATCCCACGCATAACGAAAAGCTACCGCGATTTATTTTGGGTCCGCTTTTCATTATGCGCATGCACTTGAGCTAAATACCCCCCGCCAGCGTGGCAAACTCACACCGGGAGGGAGCTCCCGGTGCGAGCCGCCTTGACAGTGGACGCGCATGCACATTAAGAAAAGCGGCCCCAAACAGTGACAGCTTTTCACAATGCGCATGACGTCACACGCGCACAAATGCGCATGCGCGTCCACTCCCGGTGTGAGTTTGCCTGTTCTGGTGGGGGGGCATTTAAAAAGATTTTTAAAAAGTACTGGTACCCCCAACCGGAATGCAAGCTCTATCGGCTGGCACCTTTGGTTTGGGTAAACTTTTTAAGTGATAGGTGCCCTTTAAGGGTCATTGGGCTGGACAAGGATGTCATGTGTAGAAGCACGTGTCACAGAGGGTCCCCCCTAAAGCAGCTGACATTAAAGGGGTGGTTCACCTTCAAGTTAACTTTTAGTATATTGTAGAAGGGCCAATTCGAATTAACTTTTCAATTGGTCTTCATTATTTATTTTTCATAGTTTTTTAATGATTTGCAATTTTCTTGTTTCTTTGCAGCTTTTAAATGGGGGTCACTAACACCATCTAAAAACAAATGCCCTATAAGGCTACAAATGTATCGTTATTGCCACTTTGTATTACTTATTCTATTCAGTCCATCTCCTATTCATATTCTAGTCTCTATTCAAATCAATACAGGGTTGCTAGGGTAATTTGTACCCTAGAAACCACATTGCTGACACTGCAAACTAGAGAGCTGCTGAAGAAAAAGCTAAATAACTATAAAACCACAAACAATAAAAAATGAAAACCAATTGCAAATTGTCTCAGAATATCACTCTCTACGTTATACTAAAAGTTAACTCAAAGGTGAACAACTCCTTTAAGCCCAGCAGTAGCACCTTTAATAAATGTATACAGATTTCCTTATCTCAATTTGCGCTACTAAAAAAAAAAGCGTGTGGGGGTCAGTTATCTTCCTCCATAGATAAAAAAAAAAGTTGTAAACAGGCATAAAATAAAAAGCTGTGAAGCAAGTGGGGTGTGTGCATTCCCATAGGTATCCCAGAGCTCCTGTGTGTGCACTGTGCATCGCTGCCGACTGCGCTCGTATAATTTTATCCCCGACCACGTTATTATGTGAAGAACACAAAAACACGCGGAGGTACACCCTGGAATCAAGAACTCCCTCACCATCACAATCACTCTGTTGCTGCCTCTCAGATTCTTCCGCCGCCATATTTCCAGCCGACCACCGCCGCTCTATACACTTCCGGGAGGGTACAAACCGGAAGTTCCTCTTTAACTTCATAGAATCGGGCAGGATGATATGGTTCCTATAACTGAGTGCTTATTTGCTGCAGAATAAATTACGCAGGCAGGCGATGCCCAGGAGACTGTAGGAAGAATCGGTTTAATGCGGCGTGATTTAGTGTAGTATTATTTCCACTTGATAGAGTAGTGATGGAGACTCCGGAAGCTTATATTGTGTGTTGTAAACGTCCCCTCAATTCCAAGCACGATTAGACTTTGTTTCATTCTCAGTGGCACTGTTTGTCAAATCACTAGAACTCTGCCCTGGCCTCTGACACAGCCCTGGGTACAAACCAGACATGTAGTTAGGGGGAAGGAAGGGTCTGTGGTAAAAGATGGGCAGGAGTAAAGATGAGGGGGGGGGGGGGGGGGGGGGGGGGGGGGGGGTGGTAGGCTTATCACATCACCGAACACTAGGGAAGAATCGAATCCAGGATTCAGAACCAAATCCTTAAAATCATGTGACTTTTCATCACAAAACAAGGAAGTAAAAAAACGATTAGCCGCACGTCTCTCTTTTACCCTCCCCCTCGCTAATTTGCATATGCAAAATAGGGTTAGGGTTGAGATCGGTATTCAGACGAATATTTCGCAATGGATTCGGGGGGTTTGGCCGAATCCAAAATAGTGTATTCGGTGCATCCGTACCGAACACACATGGAATCCACAGCCTGCATAGCTAAACAGCTGTGGATTCCATATGTTTGGTTTTCAAGAGGTGAAGTGGCTATCATAATGGGGGAACAAAGGTCTGGTCAGGGGTAGGCAGACAGAAGAGGTACATGCCTAACAGCCCATCCTCTTTGTGTCCTAGGCAAGTGTCTCTACCCCTAGTTCTGATCCTGTCCAGGGCGATTCCTGCCATGAGGCACAGTGAGAACCTTGCAACAGTGGCCAATTACAAGGGACGTAAAAAAAAAGCCAACTCTTGTAACTCTAAGAGCCAAATTTCTGGGTTTTAAACCGGAAATTCAGCTCTGCCAGTGCAGAGAGCACTTTAGGGATCAATGCACTAGAGATGCTGCCCCCCTTGACCTGCTCCCACGCTGAGAACCAATCCTTTAATTAAAAAAACTCTACCTCCCCCCCAGCCTAGGAGGTAACCTGGGTAAATGCCCCTAACTCTTTACTCACCCCTCAGGACAGATTTAGGGCATCAGAGTTCATGGCCCATCTTCTTCTCTTTGGAAAGCTTCAGGTCTTCTTCTGGTACTTTGGCAATTTCCAACACATGCGGAGTTGTCTTGAACCAGAAGATTGCTGCAACTGTGCATGCACCAATTCTTCTATTTCCGAAGAAGCCTGTGAACTCCGATGACCTGAATCTGCACTGAGGGATGAGTAAAGAGTTAGGGCATTTACCTAGGCCACCACCTAGGCTGCTGGTGAAGCAGGGAGGGGGTCTATGTAGGGTAGAGGGGCAGGTTTTTTTTTTTAAGGGTTTGGTTCTCCTTTAAGAGCAGAGCAGGGACCAGCATTGTCGATCCTTTCGCCAGCCCAGTTGCACCACCAACCACTGTGTGCTGTTCCAGCTTTTCTAATGACATTTGCCTACATATACAAATATCTGTGATGGTGCGGCTTAGTATTTTATTGGCAGGAGCTCTGAGAACACGTACACTGAACACTTTCAGAGCTGTAGCTGGACAACACCATCAAAAAATGACAAGGGGCTCAGGGATTTGAAATTATCCACAAGGAGGGTGGTAACGGTTGAGTACTCACCCACTGTTCTGAAACTGCCTATAACTGGAACCAGTGGAATGAAGACAACTAGGATTCAGACTGGCAAATACATATCTTGAAGCAGAGATGACAGATTTTGTTGGGCTCCAACATTACCCCTCATCTTATTATAAAGTTACAGATATAGAAATACATTCATTGGTTTAACAGTCAACCTGCTACAAATCTAGCAGTATCCAGAACAGCAAAACTGGATTTTACCCCAAATCTGTCTCTGACATTCATATCTGGCCCGTAATTCCACAGTTTAGGGACCTCTGGTTTAGAGGCCAAAGAGACCTTGCTAATGGAGCAACCATGGAAGGTTTTGAAATAGGCCACAAGATAGGCTAATGGTTTTCAAAGCTGTTGCAATTTTGCTTTCCTGGCAATGCTCATCAAGCATTCAATATGCAATAAACATTATTGCAGTTACATCTCTTTATGCAGGTTCTTTTTTATTTAAATATACATTTAATAACATGGCCAAGTTTGAATTTTGGGGATTATTACTTTTAGCATTTGGTTGCCAAGTGCTCTGTATTAAAGGGCATCTGTTGGGTAAAAACTTTATCACCAACCAAAGGTGTGGGCTAACAGAGCCCAAATTCAGGTTGGGGATAAAAGTAGCTCCCGGTGCAAGCAGCCATGTTGTCACTCGCATGCACACAACACACATGTAACATCACTCACATAAATTCGGGACAGATTTTTATTATGCTCAAAGGTTTCTGGTTCCCAACTGCTATTGCAGGCACTTACAATCTCACATTTAAAATAGCCAGAAACCTTGCCATTGTTACTACGGTTTTGTATAATATCTCTTTCTATTCAGGCAGTGATGCCAGCCTGTCAGTGCAGCTAGAACACAGGGCAGAATGGCCTTTTGAACAAGGGGCTTGAGTTCTAGACTTCTTCCTACATACTTGTAGTGCTACAAATATACTTTGTAAGGATGCTTTAGCTGGAAACAAAGCATTAAGTTTGAACAAAAGTATTGTCCACTTTCTTAATAGGCCTGATTCATATTCTGACAACTTGCCAGATCATATCTAGCAACATCTGCTTTGAAGGCAGCCTCTAAAGTCTTAAGGACAGTCTTTGTTTATATTCAGGAATATTTATATTTCTTAACCTAATGGTTATGCTTTGAACAATTCTCAGAGAAAAAGGAGACCCGATTATGGGCATTTTCATGCTAATGCCAAGTCCATTATACAAAGGCTTTTTATGCAAGTTTGAAATTCAGGTTTGTATTTGCTTTTTTTTTTTTTTAATTTTTAGCAACATACAGCATTATGTTGCAACTTGAAGTTTCAAATTACAGAAATTCCTTGTCTGGAAAACGTGTGGTCCCAAGCTTTCTGGATAATCTATGCATAATTTTACACCTTAAGCCTGCTAAAAATAATTTAAACAAGATGCAGCTTAGTTACCATCAACTACAAGTTATAGTTTTTATAATTACAGAAAGAGTAAATCATTTGTAAGTTACATTTGCTTTAAAAGCTTCCTGTAATTGAGAGCTTTCTAGATATTGGTAATGGATTTCTAGATAAAGGATCTTATTTTGACACATTCAAGAGATCTATCTATTAAAGTTGTATGGTGCTGCATACCATAGTAGTTATACATACAATGTGCATTTTGAGAAGCACAGAAAGAATTTCAATACACAAACATGCACATGCCTGTGTACAAGGGCCCTTTAATGGCTTTTGTCACCTAATCTTGCCTTCAAATTATCGGCAAATGGGAAAGTACTGTCCATCCAAGCTACCCTACTCAGAATGAACGGACATCTAGCTGCTGCTAAGTGCAAATCTACCCCCTAAAAGGCATCAGGGCATCAAATGTCCAAAAATAAATGCAAAAAAAAAAAACATTCAATAAGACAAGAAAAAATACATTGAAGTAAACAATTTAATGTAACAGACTGCTGGAGTACTGTGGGACAAGCATTTGCTTTAAGGACCAGCAAAGCTGCATGTGTCAGTCTTATGGAACCGAAGAATGAATGTTGCACAGGCCAACAACTTCATGGTTAGTCTCTCTTCTTATAGGACTCCATATTGGTAAGAACCCATCCAGCTGGTACCAGAAAGCAGACTACGAAGGAGGATAGCCCAATAACGGTTTCCTGAAAAAACAAAGGCCAACAGCTGTTAACATCCAGAAATATGCATGAAAACTATTTTACCTCTTTAGTAAATAGAAACAAGCTCTTCTGTTCTTAAACACTCTAGGGGCAACATCAGATTCCATGTATTTTAGCTGTATTTTTTTTTTAGTAGACATACCTCCCTCCCATGGTCCACATTACTATCAACTGGTAGTTGTGCTTTTAGGCTATCCAAATAGCAACCACCTGCACTTGTAGGATTGATTCTATTTAATTGGGCTACAAAAATAAAGCAGAGCAGGTAGGTGCGGACCATGACTGAACTCACTAAGTGGACTGTGGCATACAACATGGTACTGCCAACGTCAATGCTGTATTTTCAGTCACTTGTGAGTTGAAGACCAGGCCTGGCTGCCCCACTGCATATAGGGATCTTGTAGACCAGAGGTCCCCAACCTTTTTTGCTTTTGAGCCACATTTAAATTTAAAAAAAGAGTTGGAGAGCAACACAAGCATGAAAAAGTCCATGTGGATGTCAAATAAGAGCTCTGATTGGCTTTTTGGTAACCCCTATATGGACTGGCAGCCTACAGGAGAGAATGTTTGGCAGAACACCTGGTTTTTATACAGCCAAAACTTGCCTCTAAGCCAGTAATTCAAAAATAAGCACCAGGCCACTGGGAGCAACATCCAAGGGGTTGAGAGCAACATGTTGCTCACGAGCTACTGGTTGGGGATCACTGCTGTAGACCGTAAAGAAAAGGAAACAAAGGTAAACCAAGAAAAAGGAGAAAGACCACAATGGAGAAGAGATCACGACAGACAAAAAATGGAAGGAGACAAGCAAGAGTGTAACTACAGAGGATCCCGCAGCTGCAGGCAGCCCAAATAATGAGCAACTTCAGCATCTTCTGGTAAAACAGCACAACCTCTGGGTATGTTGGGGACCCTAAAAATTTGCAGTGGGGCCCAATAACATTTAGTTACACCATTGGAGACAAGGCACAAAGCAATTTGTTAGAAAGGAAGAGAATAAATAGTAATGTGTTGCTGCTCTATCACAATAACGGCAAAGCATTTGTGACTATCTTGGCATAGGGCATTTATAGCCAAGACAGGCAAAGGAAAAAAAAAAAACTTCACAGCACTCACTTGATGCAATTGGCAATGGCCAAAGCAGTACGTCCAGACAATTGACATTCAACCAATAGGTCAAGATATGCTAAAGGACACAAATCATGAAGACACCAGGCAACTACATGGTTCCATTTGTCTTGAATGGTGTAAGCAGCCCTATACACAAATACTAGCAATTGTACAATGAATGGTGTTGTTGCTAGAGCTACAGCGAGACCAATAGCCGACAATCATAAACAGTTGATAATTTTCAAGGGCATAACTGAAGCATTATACAAGGTGATAGTTCTAAAAGCGAGCGTGACAGGTTAATCTTGTTTAGGTTCTCAGTATGAAGTCATTGTAACTAGAAGTCCCTCTAGAAAAAAAAAAATCCTAGCAGCCAGTGTCCACACTACAGCACATATGGAAGGTCAATGTCCAAAGTAAAAAGTATTGGGCAATACATCCACTTCCTGAACAACCGCTACCCCCAGAACCAAGTTGCAGTTGTCCGTATTCATTACTTTGCCCCCAGAACCAAGTTGCAGTTGTCCGTATTCATTACTTCTAGACAAATACTTTTCATTCCCCCCCCCCCAACTCTTCCAAGTGAGTCAGAGGCACCTCAGAGTATCCAATAAATAATAATGCACAACTGCATCTTTAAACACATTAATGTGGCATTTCCCATCCACTTTTTAGTTTAAGGGGAAGGCTAGAGTATGAAAGGAATTTTGGCTGTTACTATAACCCCTCCCAAAGATTTATAAGACATTTGAGAGACAAACCGCTCCAAATTGCCCTTTCTACAACGTCCTTATACAGTGACAGCTGAAAGACCATAAAGCTCCCCATAGACGCAACAATTTTTCCCTGCTGAACGACCGATCTTAGGGAAGTCCGACCAATCTGTCAAATTATCGTGCGGTTAGTGGGATACAAACGATCGTTCATCTTACGATTTTCCGTCCGACATTGGTCTGAAGATTGATCGGCCAGGTTAGAAAATCTTTATCGGTCCCCATGCAATCTACCTATGTTTGCAGGGCAGAGCAGGCTGCGATCCTTCAGTTTTGCTGGCAATATCTCCTGAAATGGTCTTTTTAGTTGATGGACACATCAGGCATTTAAACGATCGTTTTGAGACAATGGTGGTCTCACAATAACTATTGGATCTTTAAAAAATCCTTACGTCTATGGCCAGCTTTAGACACAGTCATTTCAAGGAGACTAAATGAAATCCAAAAAACTAAATAAATATCTTTTGGTATTAAAAATGAGGGGGCCATGTAGCAAGGGCAGATTTGCATTACATTAAGAACACCCAACGCAATGAATGACATGGACACAGATCACACTGAAGGTCATTTTCTCTCACCCCGACAGACACTGGGCTCTTAGGGGGGTTGGTAGCAATTCCCCTCCTTACAGGCGCCTGCAGCAAGCTTGGGAGCCGGACGAGGCGAGCCAGAGCAGAAGACATGTTACAAAATGTGCGTGTGTAACCAGCAGCTCTTAACTCCAACACGGTCAAGCGGAATGAAGCTGCAGTCCGCAGCTTCCGCTCTTATAACACCTTTATCACGTGACAGATTATCGACGCCGGTCTGAAGGAAGCCATGTTATGACGCAAACAAAGGGCGCCGCGTATTTCGTACGTTGATTGCCCCAGCGTTCTTCAAGGGCAGTATATAAACTGCTCAGTTTTTAATCATGCGTTCTATACAGGTCAATATAGAAAAGCCACCAAGCCTCCGTGCCTATTTGAAAATATTTAGCTTCCTCATTGAAAACTCCCGCGATCCGCGACTTTATGACACCCACGAGCCACGCCTCAGAGTCGCACTGCGTCAGCCGTACCACAAAGTCATGACCTAAGTGCGGCTCGTTTACAAGAGAAGCCTACTGCTCTGATATATCTGTACGACCCTGTCAACTTGCTATGCCACGTCCATAGGAACGAGCCGAATGGCTCCACAATGTGTTCTCCTCAGGGTTTATTTAGAGCAGCTGATAAACTGCACAGTTTCCATAATAAACAAGCATTCTATACAAGTCAACATGGGCATGCCCCTGTATTTCTTATGCAACAGAAGGACGTTATTTTCTGTGTCCTTGTAAGATCATTTCTACCACTAACATCTATGTTAAAAGTCACTAGATGTGTCCTGCAGTTCCTGGGCCTCTTGCCCCACATAGTCAGGGTATTTTACCAGCCTGGCCGATATTTTTGATGGTTAATCCCGATGTTATTAACAGGAAAAAAAGATAAATATGTAGGAAGGCTGGTATTTTTCTCAAGAAAAGGTGGCAACCCTAGGCCCCAGTGGCGTAACTAGATCTTACTGGGCCCCACAGCAAATTAATTTTAGGGCCCCCCAACATATCTAGAGGTTGTCTTGTTTTACCAGTATAAGTTGAAATTTCTCATTAATTAGGGCCTCATGGGGCCCCCTTTACCTCCTGGGCCCCCCTGCAACCGCAGGGTCTGCTTCCTCTATAGTTACGCCCCTGCTAGGCCCTACTGGCACTCAGTGGGTTGTGGTTAGGGTTGCCACCTGGCCGGTATTTTGCCGGCCTGGCCGGTATTTTTGATGGTTGATCCCAATGTTATTAATAGGAAAAAAAGATAAATATATAGGAAGGCCAGTATTTTTTTCAGGAAAATGTGGCAACCCTAGTTGTGGCAAATGCCAGAGGGGCTGCTGTAAGCTACCATAGAGAGAACTATATTCAGGGCTAGGGTTGCCACCTGGCCGGTATTTTACCGGCCTGGCCGGTATTTTTGATGGCTGATCCCAATGTTATTAATAGGAAAAAAAGATAAATATATAGGAAGACCAGTATTTTTTTCAAGAAAAGGTGGCAACCCTATTCAGGGCCTATTTTGAATCTCCACAGGGTCGAACTAGGGAGCCCGGGGTTAGGGTTGCCACCTGACCGGTATTTTACCGGTAGGGTTGCCACCTTTTCTTGAAAAAAATACCGGCCTTCCTATATATATGTGTTTTTTTCCTATTAATAACATTGGGGTCAACCACCAAAAATACCGGCCAGGCCGGTAAAATACCGGCCAGGTGGCAACCCTATTTACCGGCCTGGCCAGTATTTTTTATGGTTGATCCCAATGTTATTAATAGGGGAAAAAAAGATAAATATATAGGAAGGCCGGTATTTTTTTTTTCTAGAAAAGGTGGAAAGTCTAACAGGGGCCGACTGGGACTATTGTTTTTTTTCCAGAAAAGGTGGCAACCATAGTCTCTAGTCACTTGTTATAGCATTCCCCTGATTAGGGTTGCCACCTTTTTTGAAAAAAAATTACTGACCTTCCTGTATATTTATCTTTTTCCCCATTTTTAATGGGCAGGCTGGTAAAGTATGGGCCAGGTTTTGAGCTGTCAAAAGAGGGACTGCCCGTCTGGAAAAGGGACAGTTGGGAGGTATGCTAATGCGCAGTACATAATCTTCAGGCTTCATATGTGCATGATGTTGCTTCCAAACATTTTCAACAGCAGGCCTCCTGGTAACAAATTCAGAAAGTTGACAGATCTGAACACACATACCCAGGGCCCCATCAGGGGGGTACAGTTGTACTGGGCAGGGCCGGCTGTGCTGCTCTGTTTGAAATAGCCAGGCCTCCCTTGACATCCGAGAGTTGAACCCAAGAAGCAATGTCCCAACAACAGAAAACACAAAAGGAGCCAAAGAAAACAACATAGAACTTTAGGTAAGTTCCACTGAACACCAATTTTTTTTTTTTTTTTTTT
>CM044438.1:16875363-16889613 GCA_024363595.1 Xenopus borealis
ATTTTTTTTTTTTTTTTTTTATTGTATTAAACTCCTGGTCAACAATGTCATATTTTAATATTCTATAAGCTACAGATGTATTGTTATTGCTATTTATTACTCATCTATTCAAGCCTCTCCTATTCATATTCCAGTCTCTTATTCAAATTAGTGCATGGTTGCTAGGGTAATTTGGACCCTAGCAACCAAACTGCTGATATTGCTCTCTCTACATCATGCTAACTGTTAATTTAAAGGTGAGCAACCCCGGAGGGCCTGGTTGTGCTGCACTTTCCGAATTAGCTGGGCTGCCCTTGAGTAGCTAAAGCCGCCGAATAGAGCAGAAGAAGAGGACAATGAAGAAGAGCACTTATCAAACTTTAAATGTAAGTTCCATTGATTGCCAATGTGCTTTTTTTTTTTATTTAAACCCAGGCTTAAAAAAAAATTTTTAAACTTTTATGGGGGGACCCTGGCCACCGGTGTTGTTTTTTTATGGGAGACCCTGGCCACCAATATTTTTTATTTGTAGGGGGGCCCTGACTATTAATGCACTTTCTAGTGGGGGGCCCTGACCATCCATGTATTTTATAGTGGGGTCGACCAACCACTAAACTTTTTTTTAACTTGAAGGGGGGCTAGCGGACAAGGTTTTTTTTTAATTACAGGGGGCCCTAACCACTAATGGCTTTTTATAACTGGATGGGGGTCTGCTCACCAATGTTTGTTTTTAACTTGTAGGGGGGGATCCTCGCCATCAATTTCCTTTTAATTTGGAGGGAGGGCCTGACCACCAATGTTTTTTTCCAGTGCCGGGCCAAGTCGGCTGGGTGCCCTGGGGAACCTCCCAGAATACGTCGCCCCCCACCTTCTGCACATGTGCCGAGGAAACCCAAGTGTGCATGCGCGGAAGAGCGTAAGCGCCAGGGAAACGTGAGTGTGCACGCATTCAAAAGGAACCGCAGTTACAGCTTCTGGACACAAGGGTCTGAACTAGGGGAAGGCATCAGAAGAGGTACATGCTTGGTGCCCCTCTACCTTTGCCCCCTAGGCATGTGCCTCTTCTACCTACACCAAGTTCCAGCCCTGCTTATTTCTTTTTGACCAAGGGTTTTAACCATCTGGCTCTTATTTGTATATTAGAAATGCAGAGACACAATTTAGAACTAAGTGCAATTTAGGTTAGAGTAGGTACCTGCTTAAGGAGTCTACCTTGACGTGGTGGCAGGCTTAATATTCCTTTGGTCAAAATGATTTTAAATGTTTAAGTGCTCATGTTTGTGTGGCCTTTTTACAGTAGTGTGGGTGGGATCTAGGGTGGGGCTTGGGGACCACGCAGACAGAAAATGTTGTTATATGTGGCCCTGTGGTTTTTGATGGCAGACTTGCTGGCCCCTTTTTCTGAACATCAATCCAATGTGCAATTTGTATACAACAGACACCACTGGGGGACCTGAATCTCCATTCTACCCAAACTACACCCTCTTCGCTGTATCTGTGTGTGTTCTCAAAGCCTTGATTGCTTGTTAGAAAATAATGTGCTGATACCCAGTGCCTACTGATATCAATACATTCTCAGTTGAGCATTCTAATGTCAAAATGTGCTATTTATGCAGTGAATTCTGTACCATTATTGTTGTATATAGAAACATATTAGAAGTGACCATGAAGTACTGTGAGCATATAAAGATCAAAGCCTGAGTGCTCTTATACAGGTCTTAAAAGTTTCAGCATGAGACAAAAAATGGCAATTGAACAACAAGGCGCTGAGAGTTGTTCATATTAGTCGGTGAAATAGAATTGAACCAGCTTATACGTCCACCTACTAAGGGCAATGAAGTCAGAGGTGAAACTACGAAAGCAGGAGTGTTTGAATAAGAGAGTAAAGTCGCACGGAGTTTTGCACTGGAAACAAAATGCTACCATGTTAGTAATAGTTTTCTAGACAGGTGGATGCCATGGGCAGTGAAACTGGAATGACCATATGGGTACATTATATATCCAGTTTATATCCAGTAAAAATATATATCCATGACAAATTCCCCAGTTCATATAGTCTTTCTCACTGATGCAATTTAGTTTGTAGTTTTATGTCTTTTTCTGTGGCTAATTCCATAAAGCAACCAATTTGTATAAAAAGAATAAAAAATGTCCCCTTGTTTTTATAAAGCAAATCCAAATAAATGGGCAACTGCTTAAAATGATTAAAGAAGCTATACACATTTAACATGGGAAGCTATGTAATAAGTGTCCCTGTATAACGGTCATTCACAGCAGCGTGCGCACGGCCAAATGACAGTTGAATGACAGTTGACCATAGAGCTGTCTTAGCGAATGGTGTATTTTCACAGCGTCTCCCCAGTGAGAAGCGATTTTTTTATATTTTAGTCATTTTCAGGATCTATCCACCATCTATGGATAGATTCCAACATTCTCCAGAACCTTGTGGGCTCACAAGGAAGAGAACCATCAAGGAGAAGACAGAAGGGGCACCTAAAAAGACCAAGCTTATGAGTAACAACATGGAGGAGAAAAGCTTGTGTCAAGTAGAGCAAGAAGTGCAGAAGAGAGAGAGAGGACCAGCAGAAGGTAAGAAAGTACCAGATTGATCATAAACTTCATTTTAATATGTTATTTGTAAATCATCCTTCCAAGAATCTTTCCCTGCCCCCTGCTATTTTGTCAGTTGGGCTCAGCCTAAAGATGGGGGGAGATCTATGGAGAATCCCAACTGCTTTCTTAGTTACACCTGAAACCCATCTAAAGACTGGAGTCAAGCTATCAGACTTTTTCAGAAAAGCAGTCAAGCTATCAGACCATTTATTTCAATGCACACAGTAAAGCTATATCAGAGTATCTAATGGGATATTAGGGTGTAAAAAAATCACCAAGGGTGCTGAAAATCCACAAAATCCCATAGCAGTCGATTGGCAAGTAAGCTTAATCAGTCACATAAACATTATCAGATGGAAAAAAAAGTCTGATCGATTGCTGTGGGCAACAACACTGGTGGTGACATTGCTATGTATGCTCAGAAATATATCCATGTCAGTTAATCCTTCCTCACTGATCACTCCAGCTTGTATCAGTTACTAGCCATATTATTCTGTATGTATGTATTAATGATTTGCTCAAGTAAATAAAAAGTACAGCAAACAAGTGTTCACCCCCAAAATTGGACTTCCATAAGTATGTTATGTTTTGGGCTTCTGTACCAGCCCAATGCAACCACAGCTCTTTATATGTGCCTCCAAATATGCCCCAGTAGCTCCCCATCTTGTGCTGCTGTCACTTACTGAGCTTAGGGACCCACTCGCAATATACAGTACACATAGAATAGAAATGGCACAGTATAAGGCTGATTAGTCATTAATATGGATAATTACTACATGGCAGCACAGAAACCAGTGCAACTAGAATCAGAATTTAATAATCAGCCCTGTAGCATCAGCTTATATTACATACAAACCTAATTTTCTGCTTGATAATTTGTGATGACCCCTAAGCTTAGCTTGTTGCTCAGAAACCACTGAGCATGTCAGTGTCACAGACACTTTCCAAGATGGTGACCCCCTGTGACAAGTTTGAAGTCCTGGATCATTGCTGCTATTGACAAGCTGAAACTTTAGGCTGGTGCAATATGTTTGGTATATAAAAGAGTTTAGCCCTATTCATTTTTAGGGGTCAGTCAGGAAGTTGTCTCATTTTTGTGGAGTATGTTAGTGTACCTGTACTCCACATTTGTTGTTGCCAAGAATGGTGCCCTCTGGTAACAAACCTATGTCTGCTAGTTTATTTAGGAGGTCTGTAATGTCCTTTAGCAGCAATCCCTTTAGGTGTTTTTTTACCTCTGCGTTAACTTTTAGTATGGTGTAGAGAATGATATTCTGGGACAATTTGTAATTTGTAAGGAGAACTAGTGTGAACATTAAGTTACTGGAGGATTTATTCTGTAACTCATACTCTCTAAAAGGTTTTATTTCCCCAGTAATGTCCCTTGCAAACTCACAATGTGCATATATAAGAGAGTGATTCTCAAACTGTGGATTAGGCCCCCTAAGGGTATCAGAGCACTAGGTTGTGAGCTCAGCCTAAAGACCAGATAGCATAGATAGATATTTGGTTTCAGATAGTTCACCAGAAATAAATAATTTTTTTTCATTTACTTCCTATGTTCTTTTTGTGCTGTTTTACTAATAATGTTTTTAAAAGATTATTTTTCCCCCACATAAGTCTTACTGAAGAACATTTCTTATCCTTGAGTTTCATTAAAGGGTTGGTTCACTTTTAAATTCACTTTTAGTATGTTATAGAATGCCCAGTTTCAAGCAACTTTTATTAGTTGGTTTTCGTTGTTTTTTTTTTTTTTTAGTTTATTAATTATTTGCTCTCTTCTTCTGACTCTTTCCAGCTTTCATATGGGGGTCACTGATCTAACATAAAAAAAAGCTTTGTAAAGCTAAACATTTATTGTTATTGCTACTTTTTATTGCTCATCATTCTACTGAAGCCCTCTCCTATTCATATTCCAATCTCTTATTTAAATCTGTGCATAGTTGCTAGGGTAATTTGGACCCTAGCAACCAGAATATCAAAATTGCAAACTGTAGAGCCAATGAATTAAAAACTAAATTACTCAAAGGCCACAAATGATACAAATGAAAACCGACTGCAAATCGAAAAACTACTGAAAAAATGTTTTATTTCTGGTGAACACAACTGAAATATAAAAGGTAAACACATCCTTTAATACAGTATTCCTGAAAGTCTAGTCTAAGATCAAGTTAGGATGAGATTTTGGGTAAAGGGGAAATAGTTGTTTCTAAGAAAAGGTCAACAGATGCTTTGAAAAAATCAGTGACTCCTTTCATAGAGGCTGAAGGGGTTACTCATTGCATTTATATGAAATCAAATCAGTGCAGCAGTTTGATCTGAGATTTCAATTACCTGTCGCTGTTCCCATGGGGTGGGTTTTTCTGCAAATCCCACACTTGCATTTTGTCCCTAAATCCATTTGATTTTTGTAGTGACAGAAGGATCTCATTCATTCCTGTTACACATACAGAGCAGCAGCTGGCAACGTCAGCAGTGGAGAAAACACACTGTGTGACACTATCCTAAATATTCCTTGCAACCTAGCCTGAGGTCAAGTTAGATTAAGATATGGATTAAAAATTAATGTGCTGCCTTTGTATAATCTTGAAACTATAGTATTATCTGTTTCCTAGATAAGAAATAAATGGTACCATAATTTACCTCCCTTATCATATAAGAAACTCTCCACAACCCCAATCCCTCTAAGATGGTATCTTGACTGTACCAACACCTGCTTCTCACAGGCCCCAAACCCTTCTGAGCAGCACAGTAATGGTGTTTTATTAGGATTCTTCATCTTGAACAAGATGACTGGGACGAGGCAGTAGACATTGCTTATCTCATATCACTTAAAGATAGGCTAATACAAGGAAGGATGACAATAACACAACGATGATTAGTATGTGTATCTTTATTGTCAATAAGTATGCATTTTCATGGTTTGTAAACATCCAATGAAAACCTTTCATTATGTATTGAACTACCTTCAATAAAAATAAAAAAATAAAAAAGATAGGCTAATACAATATATATATAGTGGATAAAGTACCCCTTATTGTTAAATATATGGATAGTATAAGTCACTGAGGAGTTCCGTGACTGAGGGCGAAGGCCGAGTGCTTTTATACAGGTCATGGAAATCTAAAGTTCCTTCTAATATCTTCATATTTTCCAACAAGGGGTACTTTATTTATTATAATGCACAAGTTTTAGTCATGTGACAAAAAAAGACATCACTACTCACCATTTATAACTGATTAGCTCATTAATCACCATTTATAAGGATATCATTTATAAGATATTCATGGCTTTTGTGTATTATAAAACAATACACCATCTCTATGTAAATCCCATCTGACTTAGACAAATGGGGTGAATCTCTGATGACTCTTGCCCTAGGTGTCTGAAACCAGTAGCTGAATTTTTTAATTTGATATGGGAATGGCCACACATTTTTTGGCTTCTGGTTGAGTTTCTGCAACTTAATTTAAATACATTTAAAGTAATGTCCTGATGTTCAGAGGCTGATAAATAAATAATATCTTCTCACATTATTTCAACACCATACAAAGGTTTCTTCCATGGTATGTTGACATTATGAATAATTAATATTCTTACCCCCCCAGCAGGAGGAAGTGGAACGATTAGGCCTTGTGTTGAAGATCAGAAGCCTAAAAATCCGAAGAACATCACCAACTATAAGTTTCACAAGTTGCTGGGAAAAGGAAACTTCGGCAAGGTGAGTGGCTTCCAAGGTACCACCATATTTAGGTGTTTAAAAAATGCAAATTTGCTGAATTCACTGATAAATGTAAAAAATATGTAAATTTTGGAGAAAGCAAGAGGGAGCTCTTGTATGTTATAGAAAACAATCCTGCCTGTTGTGTGATGCTTTCCCTTAAAGGGGAATGAAACCCCCAGGCAATAATTCAAACCCCGCACCCCCCATAGGCCCTCCTCCCCCCCGGCCTACCTCTCTCACCGGGCTTTTGCCCCTAAGTCCCTACTTACCTCTTCATGCAGGTCCTCTCCAGGGGCCACCTTCTCTTCTAAGTGATTCTTCCTGGATCTGACGGCGATGGGCGCGCATGCGCAGTAGGACGCTGGTACTACTGTGCATGCGCACAAAGTTCACAGAGTTCGCCGATTGAACATAGTGAACTTTTGGTGCATGAACAGTAGTACCAGCGTGCTACTGCGCATGCGCTGCAGACGGAACAGGATCCAGGAAGAAGTACAGAAGAATCGGTTAGAAGAGAAGATGGCCCCTGTGAATATCGCTGGAGGGGACCTGCATGATGGGTTAAGTAGGGACTTAGGGGCAATGGCCAGGGGGGAGAGGTAGGCAGGGGGGTGGAGGGGGGGTCAACGGGGGTGTTGGGGGGTTTGAGTTAGTGCCGGGGGGGTTTCATTCCCCTTTAAAAATAAAATACAAAGCCATCAGAACAACTACGGATAATCTGAGTCTGTTTACGCCTGTGGCATAATTAACTCTATAACATCAAATTTAGAAACTTGGAGCTAAAGGAGAGGTACACTTTAAAGTGAGACTGACTCTAAACACTAAACAATTAACACTAAAAAATAAATTTTAACTTATGAATGTACATTAAATGTTACCTAAAGGTCATGCTGATCATTGTTTGAGGAGAGGTTTGTTTTTGTATATAATTGTTAGTTGAAGTTCCTAAAGGTGGCCATAGACGCACAGATAATATCGTACGAAACGAATTTTCGTACGATATTCGGTGCGTGTATGGTGGGAAATGAGCCGACCGATGTCGTCAGAGGATTAAGATATCGGTCGGCTGGTTGATCGGACTGGACGGAAAATTTTGATCGGATGCCTTTGAAAGCTCCCTGAACATCGGCCATTGTTAGTGCTGAATCATCAGATACAAGTAGAATTCTATTGTTTCTACCTGTATATCTGACGATTCAGCTCTACACGTGTGTGTTGAAACGAACGATCTTTCTTGGAAAGATCTTTTCCGAGAAAGATCGTAATTGTTACGTCTATGGCCAGCTTAAGCCTGACTCTCTGACACTCTGACTTTGCCAACCTGACTGTCCCATCTTAGCCTGTTAGTTACAGTTTCTAATGCTAACGGACTCCTGCTGCACAAATATGGCAGCCCCCTCATACAGGAACATGGGGCAACAGACAGGTAATGTAAAAGCATCATGCAAATACTTTATGGCAAAGTTAGAAGTAGCTTTCAAAGCCAATATTATAATAGATGTAAAAAAAGAGTTTAATTTCAGGTGTCAGTATCTCTTGAATACAGATAATGGCTTTTTTTGTATAATAGAACAAAATTTCGATCTCAATGCCTTTCACACGTTATCCTCCATCTCAATTTTGCTAATCACAAAACATTCAGTATGGTGGGAATCAGAGTCCCACCATACAATACTTTGTTTCAGTGGTAGGGCAAAGTTTGCAAGACAGACACTGCTTTTAATAGTAATTATTATTAAAGTTAAATCAATTGAAATGTGTAATTAATGTGTACATGTATGAGAATAATTGGTCAGTGTATACTTAAAACAACACAGCCAACACAGCTTTTGTTTATTTTATCATTCTCAGGTTATGCTGGCGTCACTTAAGAACTGCAGAGATCAAGTGGCAATCAAAGTGATCCGGAAGACAGGGAAGAACATAGATGAAATCTTGACGGAGGCACGCGCTCTGAGGATCACTGAAGGTTGTCCCTTTCTCTGCCATGGATATGGAGCTTTTCAAACACAGGTATGGTACAGAGCCAATAGTTCAATGCAATTTATTTTACTGTTTGCCTTATTTAAAAGCAACTACTGACTTTACATAAGACACCATATTATACTTTTCTTAAAGGAGAAGTCTACCCATAATGCGCTTTCTGCTTTAAAATCTAATGCAGTTTGTGAAATTAATATGGCTAAAACTGCCATGTTTTATATACTGAATTTATTGCACAAGCTCAAAGTAGCTTGCCAATAGCAGCAATGATCCAGGACTTCAAACTTGTCACAGGGAGTCAGTGCCGGTCTTAAGCACATTGGACCAATTTGGCCCAATTGGACCACGCTCTTATGGGGGCCCCGCTCCAGTGTGAGCTCTGATTCCTATTCCCTTAATCCCCCAGTAGCCCAGACTACCCCTAATCCAGATTGGCCCAGCCCCCTCAGACCTGATTGGCACAGGCCACAGCTGAACCTGATTGGCCCAGCCCACCCCTAAACCCAATTCAACCAGCCCACCCCGAATGCAATTGGCCCAAATAACAAGTGAAATGAATAAATGTTGTTTATGTAATCCATGGTGCGGCACCAACACAGTTTACAAAGGTTACCAAAATTTGCACTTTGTTTAGCGCACATAGATTAAAAAAAGTGAGGGAACATTTTCTCCCAGTTGCCCAGTCTGCCCCCATCCCCAACTGGTAGCCATCATTTGGATAGAGGGGAAAGCAGGCACTATTTGTGTATCCAGTTCCTTCTAGGGGGGCCCCACCAAAATGGTTCCAATTGGGCCCCGCACTTGGTATGACCGGCCCTGCAGGGAGTCTTTGTAGACACAGATCTTTACTGCTAAATGGCTGTGGTTTCCCTGGGCTGGTACAGAAGCACAAAACATTGTGTACTACATTTCTAGTTACTTCTTTAGTTTAACTTTCCTTGTCCTTTAAAGGGCAAGGAAAGTGTAAAATAGAATAAGGGTAGAAATGCTGTATTTTGTATACTAAACATAAACATGAACTTACTGCACCACAAGCCTAATCAAACATATGATTTATGCTTTCAAAGTTGACCACAGGGGGCTGTCATCTTGTAACTTTGTTATACATCTTTGCAAGACTAGACTACATACACATGCTCAGTGTGGTCTGGGCTTCTTAGGGATCGTCATAAATGATCAAAAAACAAAGCTGCTTGAGTTCTGCATGGCTGGGAAGTAAGGCAGGGGCTCCCCCTGCTGTTCATAAGTATGATTGTTTCCCTGCCAGAAGTTAGGGACCGTCAGACAATTCCTATCCACGGCACTAAATGAAAGGAGAATTTCACTGCATACAGTCAGGTTTCTTGTAAAAATGGTACACATTTTTTAATTAAAGTACATTGGAGATAGATTTCTTTTTCATTGAAGAAAGTAAAAAAATAGGATTTTATTTCTTTGCCTTTCCTTGCCCTTTAATAGCACCCATGTCTCACTCTCTTCTCATTTACCTTTGTAACCAGCTGCATGCTTTTCTGATAATGGAGTTCATGAGTGGAGGGACCCTGGAAGAGCTTATAAAGGAGCGAGGTTGCCTGAACATGGACATCATCAAGTAAGTAACACCCGAAGAGCTGTATGGAGTTCCCAATCTTCCCTACCTGTTAGAGTAATAGCTGGCTTTCAGTCTCTTGCATTTTGCCACCCCATGGGTTTCATGCTCTGTGCAAATGGGAGATTTAAATGGATGCAGTTTCTTGATTTTTACCCCCTCCTGCAGAGCAAGAAAGAGGTGACATGACTCAATCACCCAGAGTGCCATTACCCATAGTATGTTTCTCAAATTTTAGGGTCCACTAACCCCTTTGCTGATATTAGTTAGACACCCTCAAGTAAACAGTATTGGGCACTGCTCAGATGTTATGCTACAGCTCCTGGTGCTTTTTACATGTAGCTGGTTTTTACTTATATTGTTGGCAGCTCTCCCAACATAGTTTTATACCAAGGGAATGTCAGAGAAAAAAAAAGCAAAAATGATTATTGAAATGTTTATAGCAATTGCCTAGGCTGTTGCACAAGAAATTATTAGCATTTAATAACCCTAATCTCCTCCTCAGCAATTTTTATGAGCTTCTCCTTTGAATACCTTATGTTTGTTATACATTGGATTTTGAACACAGTAGAACCCCCATTTTATATTTTTCCAGTGAACCAAGAAAAAATTATGTAAAATCTGGGAAAATGTAAAATCAGGAAAATGTGTTAAAGTAACTTTTTCTTCAAGTACTGAAAGGATATTAGCACAGGAGTCACTTTTACTTTGATATACAATATTTTCTGTGTTAATAACAAGGGTTAATCATTGCAGCGTTAATGTTACACTATGGGGGCCATGTGCAAGGACATTCTGTCAGTCACTTACACAACCTAAAGCAACACGTGATTGGCGCAGGACTGTATAAGGGGCAGATTAATTGGAATTAATCATTTACAGGCAGAAGCAGGGCAACATATAGATCTTGTTAGTAATTTAAACATCTTTATTTCTGAAATAATAACATTCATAGAGGAAAAAAGCTGATTTTGGGTACATCAGAACAAAATTTTGATGTAAATTCCAGGAAAACAATATTTAAGATCAGGAAAATGCACCCATTGAAATGCATTATAAATTGGTGGGACCACAAATAAAAAATGTAAAATGTGGGAAAACTTAAAATCAGGTTATTGGTGACAAGAATGTTAACTATTTGTTTATAGATTGGGTTAGAATCCAGGATAATATTACTATTAAAGAGATGATTAAATTATTATTCTTTTTTTTTTGCACAGATTCTATTCTGCAGAGATGGTCATCGGTCTACAGTATCTGCATTCACGCGGTATTGTGCACCGGTAAGTACAATTGTTCAGTCTTGGCCCTAATTCCTCACTACTTTTCCACTATTACGTTCATAATTATTATTACTACCCTATATCCTGAGTTTTGTTTCTTCATTACAGAGATCTTAAACCACCTAATATATTACTGAGCGCAGAGGGACACATCAAGATCTCTGATTTCGGCCTAGCTGCAGAAGGGATTTACAGCAACAAGTTGTATGATCTAGTAGGGACCTGCCACTACATGGCTCCAGAGGTAAGAAACTAACTTCTTTCATTTACTAACAGGAATTAATTTACATCTGTAAACAAACTTTTTTTAATTGTTTCGTTTAAAGGAACAGTAACATCAAAAAAATGAAAGTGTTTTAAGTTGTGAATAAATAATTAAGTGTTGCCCTGCACTTGTAAAACTGGGGTGTTTGCTTCAGAAACTCTACAATAGTTTATGTAAACAAGCTGCGATGTAGACACGAGGGGCAGCCTCTCCCCAGCACAAGACAAATAGTAGATAACAGATAAGCAAGGTAGAATTCCATTGTATATTACAGAGCTTACCTGTTAACAGCTGTATATCCTGGTCCTTTTCACCCTTTCCAGATTTGAATGGCTGCCCCATGGCTACACAGCAGATTGTTGTCTAAACTATAGTAGAGTTTTTGAAGCAAACACACCAGTTTTACAAGTGCAGGGCAACACTACTTTATTTATTCGTTACTTAAAAACACTTTAATTCGCAGGTCAATAGTGCATTATATTTTACACTTTCATTTGTTGGTATTATTGTTCCTGTTGGTGTATGTTTGTTCTAAATTGTTAAATGTTGTTTAGCCTTGTCTGACACAAGGAAGGGATCTCCTGCTCTCTCTGTTCCTAAGGGTTCTGTGAGAAAGATGTACAAAATGATTCCATGAATCCTTCCCTAAGAAATGTAATTATCTAACAAAAGATCTTTTTTATTTTCTAGATTCATCTGATGAGTGGATATGGCGCAGGAGTGGATTGGTGGGCATTTGCCATTACTCTATGTCAAATGGCCGCCAGAAGATCTCCATTCTATGAAGGCTTGTCACTGCTCAACATAATTGAGTCCATCACCTTGGAGCAGCCTTCCATTCCAGAGGATATCAGCGCCGATCTGAAAAGTCTGATGCAGGAGGTGCGTATGAGCATGTGCAGGGAAATAGTAGATCCTTAAAACAGGACAGAATCTAAGATATAAAAGTGAATGTGCCTTTTTTCCCCAACAGACAATGAGATGGTTATCTTTGCATTCCTACAGACTGGAATTTATACAAAACTGAGGTGGGATGGGATACTTATGTGCAGAAGTCACAGACAAATTATAGAAATATTAACTTGAAGGTAATATGTTTGTCAATGTTATTGTGGAGTGATAATTTCTTAATGAAGACCCTGGGGGTTAGGACCATAATCCGAGCTGTGTATTCAGTATGGGAACAATTTGCATGTAGCTAGTTATGTTAGACAGCAGAATTACAGACATCCTCATCATACAGTCAGACTGACTCCTTCTTCCCGCATACATATGGACTGACTGCTGACTTACAATGCAACAGTTTACCCACAGATAGGGTTGCCACCTAGCCGGTTTTTTACCGACCTGACTGGTATTTTAGATGGCTGATCCCAATGTTATTAATAGGAAAAAAAGCTCAATATATAGGAAGGCCGGTATTTTTTTAAAGAAAAGGTGGCATATAGGTTTTCCACCTTTTTCTGAAAAAAATACCGGCCTTCCTATATGTTTATCTTTTTTTCCTATTAATAACATTGGGATCAACCATCAAAAGTACCAGCCAGGCCGGTAAAATACCGGCCAGGTGGCAACCCTACCCACAGATAGTTCCTATTATTTGCTGTGGAAAATTCTAGAATAAACCCTTATGGTAATTGTGTAGCCACTTATCCATTTGAACATATTTTAATGAGGTTTTCCATTTAGCTCTTTGAGAAGAATCCAGACAAGCGCCTGGGTACAACGGGGGATATCAGGAAACACCCGTTTTATAGATCGGTCGACTGGGCAGCTTTGGAGAACAGGAAGATTCCACCTCCTTTCAAGCCAAGATCTGTAAGTACATCACTGTAGCAGCCCTATCTATAGGAAACATCATTTTCTGCCCCTCAAGTATCAGACTTACTCTGGTGGGTTGTGACCTGGGCATAGTAGGCATATTACTTTAACATACCAGGATCTAGAATGTCTGCCATTAATCCACCTCCGAATATATAGAAGGGTATTTTAACCAACTGAATCTCAATGCAGTCTTTCACCTTCTGCCCACTTCACCTATTGTATTTCCCCAGGTTCCTCTATTACACGTTCAGTATTCTCCAAACAGAGAAATACTTGTGCTTGAAGTGTATTGTGCTCATGCTGTGGGCTTCCTTCCAATACAGAGACATTTTATTTGCCTTCTCCTGAAGTAACCAATCACTGCCATGTTCTGTAATTCAGCAGGTTCTTTCTCCTTCAGTGCTGTGATTGTTCTGGAGGTATAGTCTTGAAATTCCTAATCCCTCCATTCCATCCTGGTTCTGTTCTGAGCTGGGTGAGAGTTAAGGTGGCCATAGACGCACAGATAATATCGTACGAAACGAATTTTCGTACGATATTCGGTACGTGTATGGTGGGAAATGAGCCGACCGATATCGTCAGAAGATTAAGATATCAGTCGGCTGGTTGATCGGGCTGGACGGAAAATTTTGATCGGACGCCTTTGAAAGCACCCTGAACATCGACATTGTTAGTGCTGAATCGTCAGATACAAGTAGAATTCTATTGTTTCTACCTGTATATTTGACGATTCAGCTCTACACGTGTGTGTTGAAACAACGATCTTTCTTGGAAAGATCTTTTCCGAGAAAGATCGTAATTGTTATGTCTATGGCAAGCTTTATAAATGCCTCTCTTTTAAGGCACTGTACAATACATGCAATATACTCACAAACCCCTAGCTTAGTGCACCTGGGGCTGCCACTATATTGGTCTTTAGTCAGATCCGTACAAATAGTTAATAGATTGACATAAAGCAAACTAATGTGTATATTCGTTCTTGCAGATACCA
>CM044438.1:16893869-16907683 GCA_024363595.1 Xenopus borealis
TTAAAAAAAAATATTAAAAAAAAAAAAGGTGGCAGGGACCTATAGAGTATTAAAATAATACATTGGTGGTCAGAGGATTAAAAAAAAAAAGGGTCTAGTCAACAAACGAGCGGATCTCTCCCCAACATGCCCATCTTGAGGTGGGCGATAGTGGGCTGATCCAATCATGGGCCCCAGGGCATCACAATACAGTCCCACATCAATGAGCAGATGCGGCTGTGATCCAACGTAATTTTTTACCCTGCCCGATCGAGATCTGGCTGACTTTCTGCCAGATATCGATCAAGGCAAGCCCATCGGAGGGCCCCACACACAGATTTGGTCTGTTGGCAGCTTTTATCGGCCTGTGTCAGACTGGGGGGACTGCTGTCCAGAGTCTCTGTCTCGTTGTTTTCTGTAGGGCCCTTTCTGCTGTGCCAGTGCCGCACACTCCCTTGCTGCTGCGCCCACACTGGCTCGCATGCGCAGACGGCACCCGAGCTGGTACTAGGGATGTCACCTTTTTTTGAAAAAAATACCGGCCTTTCCTTTGTTTATCATTTTTTCCTATTAATAACATTGGGATCAACCATCACAAATACCGGTCAGGCCGGTAAAATACCAGCCAGGTGGCAACCCTAGCAGGCGCGCAGACAGCGCTCGCACCTGTTTTTTTTCCTTTTTAATATCTTACAATTGGGGGACTAGCCCAGCAGGGCCCATGATGGTCGAGGCCCCCGGCATTTTTTCCCAGTGTCCTGCCAGGCCAGTCCGTACCTGCTTACAACAGATAGACTAGTAACATTTACATTCAATAAAAATTATACTGAAGGCAGATCCAGTAAGAGGGCACACTTTTGCAGTAACCTAACTAGTCTTTTCTATTGTAATGCGGGATATATGTTATATAACCATTTTTAACCGTTTGAAGCTCATGCCACATTCTTTTTAGGGTAGACTCATGTCTAGGACAATAGAGGATCATTTTGTCTTCCTTGGACATTTTTAATAATAAGTGGTCATTTCCAGCTATTTCACCATCACTATTACATACATATTACATATAATTGATGTCTGTGAAAGTAAGTTAGAAAAGTTTCACGAGGAAAAAATAGGGATGCTCCGAATCCACTATTTTGGATTCGGCCGAGCCCCTGAATCCTTTGCGGCCGAATACTGAACCAAATCCTAATTTGCATATGCAAATTAGTGGTGGGAAGGTGAAAACATTTTTTACTTCCTTGTTTTGTGACAGAAAGTAACTCTATTTATTATTATTATAAACATGTATTTCTATAGCGCCAACTTATTTTGTAGCTCTGTATTTCTCTCCCCACCACTAATTTGCATATGCAAATTAGGATTCGGCTTCGGTTCAGCCAAGCAGAAGGAGTCAGCCAAATCCGAATCCTGCTGATAAAGGCAGAATCCTGCCCGAATCCCGAACCGAATAGTGGATTCTGTGCATCCCTAGGAAAAACAAACGCTAGAGAAAATTCTCTAAGAAACGTTTGTTTTGATGAATTTTTGCTAGTGAATATATCATTATTAAATGTACTGAGACAACTTTTCATATTGATGAATACATGTAGTTATAGAGAAATAACGTAGTTGCATGAAGTCTGGCAAAGTTTTCCAAAATGAAAATTCAGACCTAAGTAAATTTGCCTCTCTCTCTCTCTCTCTCTCTCTCTCTCTCTCTCTCTCTCTCTCTCTCTCTCTCTCTCTCTCTCTCTCTCTCTCTCTCTATATATATATTAATAATTTCTACTTTCTACACAAGCACCAATGGGCCACCTACTACACCAGACCTTAGATGCTTATATAGAAAAGAAACACCACTAGTCCCTGCAAAGAAATAAGTTTAAAAGTACAATGCATCAGTTGTTAGCTATATTTAGTTTCTGCATTAAGGATGTACAACCTGTGGCCCTCCAGCTGTCATTGAGCTGCAGGAAGAATGTTGGGGGTTGTGTTGGTTTTAGTCTGGAAACAGTTGTGATGTTGCAAATTTGACACTCTTGAGGTATTTTTTTCTTTCTCTGAGACTGCCCCAGCCATCATGAATCACTAAGGGCATCCTCTTTCCAAACTGAGGCCTCTATATAGTTAAAATCTGAAATGTTCCCTTAACTAGCAAGCAACTACAGTATTTGCCCGTTGGGCAGCTTAAGACAGTGCTAAAGTCATATTATATTAGGGTGAACACTATCATTGAGAATTAAAAAATGTGCTGCACACACAAATAATGGAAAGTGGTTTAAGGCAAGAATGTGAAATTGAGTGCAAAGATCTGCTCCATGAATACAGGGAGGACAGGGCTGCCTTGTACCCAAATTCTTTATCTGGCACAGGGTGTTAAGTACAGAAATGCCCTTGTCCCAACTCCAAAGTACTTCTTGAATAAGCACAAAGGGTGCAATTTTGCATCCAGGGTCAGGGGTGTTCGTAGGATACAGCCTTCCCTCTTGCATCACCCTCACTGTACTACAAGAGCTGAAATTGGGATTTCAAAATGTCTGCACTTTTTAATGTCCCGAGGAACTTGCCGGCTGCTGAGGCATGAGGGAAATTCTCAACTTGTTAGAATTTGTGCCCCGTGCCAACAGTGCCCTCACCAGGGTCACTATAAATTACCACTCATGACTAGGGTTGCTACTTGGCCAGTACTGGCCTGGCCGGTAAAAATGATGGTTGATCCCAATGTTATTAATAGGGAAAAAAATAAATATATAGGGAGGCCTGTATTTTTTTCCAGAAAAGGTGGCAACCCTACCTATGATAAATGTCCTCTCTGCCCTGCCTAAATTCAAGCATGCCTACACATTGGCCCTATAAGGTTTTAAAGCAGTTAACACACAGCAATGAACAGAATCACTCCTCCCTGTGGAACTAAAAATACATAAATTAAGAAACTTTTAATGCATTGTGCATTGAAGTCTGTTTTGTTAGGGACCATCAGTACATATATATGTATGTATTAATCACTGCATGCATTCACATACAAACAGTGGCTATAGAGCAGTGATCACCAACCAGTAGCTTGTGAGCAACATGTTGCTCTCCAACCCCTTGGATGTTGCTCCCAGTCAGTGTTGGACTGGCCCACAGGATACCAGTAAAACTCCCAGTGGCCCAGGTGTCAGTGGACCTCTTGCTTCTAACAATTTGGCCTATTTCATTTTTATTCCCTATTTCTTTATGTGGAAAAAGAGGCTTAATAACAGAAGAATAGAGTTAGTAAGTAGATCTAAAAGAATAGAAGAATAAAGAGGTTAAGTGAGGAGAGAAGGAATAATAGTTTGGAAAGTTGGGCCCCTGGTCTAAGGTTTTCTGGTGGGCCCCTGGCATCCCAGTCCGACACTGCTCCCAGTGCCCTCAAAGCGAGAGCTTATTTTTGAATTCCAGACTTGGAGGCAAGTTTTGGTTGTATAAAAACCAGGTGCACTGCCAAACAGAACCTCAATGTAGGTTGACAATCCACATAGGGGCTGCCAAATGGCAAATTAAAGCATCTATTTGGCACCCCAAGAAATTTTTCATGCTAGTTTTGCTACCCAACTCCTTTTACTTCTGAATGTTGCTCATGGGTTCAAAAGGTGGAAGTAGACCCTGTGGTCATGAGGGGGCCCAGACAGGGTTCCTCTGTTTAGACAAATCTCCTCTCCCGGCCACATAACAAAGAGAATCAGAAGGAGACAAGCAGACAGCCCATGCCTACATATAAAACCAGGCATTAACATAAGTGAAGCTGCCACAGTGGGTGGAATAACTAGCATTAGAATTCTATGCTACAAATTTTACTTTAAGGGTTTTATAAGTATTTACTTTATTCATGTACACAAGGACTACTGATCATCTTCCAAATGATTTCAAGCTATGTGTATTTTGCCCTGTCTGCCAATGCACTGGAATAGAAAAGGTTCCATTGATCATACACTGCAATATTTGCCTATTTATTGAGATCAACACATGAGTTGACAGTCTGTGAATGGCAGGTTAACACTATTGAATTTTGTATGGAAGCAAGAGCTGGAAGCTTCGCATGTTCAGATCCTGGCACATGAGGTACTGGAAATGTACACTATGTTGATGCAGATTTATCCACTTTATTCTTGTCTAAATATATGTTAGTAAAAAGGATTAGGGGCTAATAACAAGGTCAAGTTAGTGACGGGGGCATTTATTGTCCTTAGGCTGGGGACAGACAGGGAGATTCGGGGAGATTCTGTCACCTGGCGTTTAATAGCAGGCGACAATCTCCCCAAACTTCCTTCTCCCTGTCCGTCGCTAGTTTAAATGGAAAAGTGCTGTGCACACGCGGCGCAGCGATTTACGGAATCGCCCGAAGTTTCCTCACAAAGTAACTTCGGGCGATTCCGGGAATCACCGTGCCGCGTGTACACAGCGCTGGCACTTTTCCATTTAAACTAGCGACGGACAGGGAGAAGGAAGTTTGGGGAGATTGTCGCCTGCTATTAAACGCCAGGCGACAGAATCTCCCCGAATCTCCCTGTCTGTCCCCAGCCTTAGTAATCTTAGAAAAACAAATACTGCCCATAAACCGACATTTTCTTGAACCCACATACTGTTCATGAAAAAATGATTGAAGAACACCATTCTTAGGGCCATGGCACACAGAAGATTTGCTGTCTGTGTTTAAATCTGCTTTACAATTGGCAAAAAATCTCGTGAGAAGACATGCCATAGGATAACATTAAGATTGTTGCAATAAAACCTTCATGGCGATCTGGCACAGTTATGGAAAATGTGAAGGAATGCATTTTTCCACAACTAAGCCGGTTAGATGCAAGTAAATGGTTAAATTCTGGTGGTCTTAAAGTTATATTATGGTCATTTTCAGGAGATCTGTTGCCCCCTGAGTTGGATGGAATGCATAAAAACATCCAGTGCAGGTTAACACAGAGTCTTGACACCTTGACATGTCTCTATTTGTTGCAACCCTGTTTATTTTCCACTAGTTAGAATTAAAGCATGGGCACATCAGCATTCCAGCTGTTGGGAGTACCTGCAACAGCTGAAGCTCTAACGATTATTTTCTCTCCATTTTCTATACGAATATGCATTTATACGCACATGCTATTTATGATTTATTATGCTAAGAATTGTAGTTCTGCAACAAATGTTGCAATTGAATGTTATTTGCTCCTTGGATATCATATTAATATAAAGTTTGCCAGGAGTTGTAGCTATCCAAATGCTAAAGCAGTGAAGGTGATTAGCTCCTGGTATTTGCAGTGTTAAGTAAGATTCTGGCAGCTGTAGTTTGGCAACAGATTAAAAGCTGGATGTTATTTGCTCTTTGGATATGGTATTGCTTATGCAACAGGATGCTTGGAATTGTTTTTAACTTAAGCATCGTTAAGGGAATTGGTTCCTGGGATATGTATTTGCATAATTGCATAGAAAACAGAAGCAAGTCACATTACATTTTGTAGCATTAACAACTAGCCCTTAATAACTTTACATTATATACAATGATACTGTATGAAGCTGCCTTTCCTAGTGGTGCATCTGTTTCATTAAATTCAGTATTTATGTTTTTCTGCATGGACACTTGGATAGTGTAATTATGTACGTAGTATGTTCTGACTATGGATGAATTAAATGTTTATAGCAAATCTACACATTTTTTCTCTCTTTTGCTTTCTATCTATACACACACAGCAATTTCTAAGTAAAGCCTGCCCCACTCTATATCCAGGAATAGCAATGGTGTATGTCGGATCTGTATACTGGTTGAAGGGGAGGGAGAGCCCACTATATTTGGTCACTCAGTAGTCATACCCTGGCTCGGACCCTCAAAGGCCAGTCAGTTCTGGCTTCTGTCCAAATATGGAGTTCACCGAGTGTGGGGCTTTCCCTGGGCAACACCAAATGGCCACCCTGGGTATAAATACATAGTCACCAGCAACACATCCCAGCACACAGCTAATCCTACTCTCTCCCTGCAGCAGACGGTAAGGCCTCCATATAATCACATTAACCCCTTGCTTGCTGAAGATCATTTTCTTCCACCACAGCACTGTAAAATATACTGTACTTATATTTCTCTTGCAGACCTCTGCCTAATTTCTTAACTACTTGCAGAAAATACTTATCTAGTGCAGAAGCCTGCAGAGAACAGTTAAAGTGGTAGTTCAACCATTTCACTTTTTGCAGAATAACCCATTCTTAACTTTTCAATTGGTCTTTTTAATGATTTGGCTTCCAGTATTCAAGCTTTTAATTTAAAATGCTATCTGGGTCTCATGGGTACTGACCCCCTGCAACCAGAAACCTGTTTTAAGTCACAGCTTTATTGTTTATTGTAATTTTTTTTTAATCAGTCCCTTTCCTATTCATTCCTATAATTCAATCCACTGCTACGTTAAATAAGTGCATAACAATTAGATAATGTCTGAAATTCCAAACTGGTGAGCTGTTCAACAAAACTATATAAGTGATGGATAATATGTCTTCCAGTATTCAAGCTTATAATTTAAAATGCTATCTGGCTCTCAGGGTCACTGACCGGCTGCAACCAGAAACCTGTTGACCTTTGAAGTCACAGCTTTATTGTTTTTGTTCTATTACTTTTTTTTCTAATCAGTCCCTATTTATTCCTATAATTCAATCCACTGCCTGGTTGCTACAGTAACAAATAACGGCTAATTATTTTTTGAAAAATTAGACTACTGCAAACGATCTACATTTAAAGTTGAACTACCTCTCTAACTTCTCTCCTGCTAAGGTGGGCTTAACTGCATCCCTAATTCTTCCTTGCTGTGATATACTATTCTCCTCCTTAACTGTACTTAATGTTTCTCATCCTTTATTATGCCTATTTTCCCTACAACTGCCATAGCACCCCCATCAGGGCTGCATTTGCCCAGAGGGCGCCTGGAGGCCGGCGTTCTCCATCGCCCCTCCCTCTCTAGAGATAGCGCGCATGCATATCCTGTTAGCTTGATTTTTGAACACTAGCAGTGTGGCTAGGACCCTTAATTGATGCCGCCATGACCCCCATTCCCCATTCCCAACCACAGCATATTAAACTTCTCTCATTACAATGCATGCATCCCTTAACTGTCCAAATATGCTAATTTCCTCCATTTTTAACATCCATAGTGGGCACAATGTCTTCTTCATCAGAACATACTTCTCCTCTCTCAACATAACTTATTTCCTGTATACTTCTGTTCTGAAATTACAAATCCTGTACCCAAAAAAGGTAGATTGGGATCTACCAGTAGACCTTTGGCTATTGAGCAGTAGATCTCAAGATACTGTCAACAAACAGCTTTTTTATATCACCCTCCTGTTTCATGCTTTTCATTCAGATATTTATTATGGCAAGGTCACATAATAAAAAACAATATACAATTTCCCATCAATCATTATTTAAGTAATATTTCCCTGCTGTACAATTTCTAGTTAGATCCATGAGTAGTATTCTATGCTTCCCTCGTTCCATGCCCTGTAGAACATGTCTAGCATCTGGGGCTGAAGTCTGGAAGATAATTCCAAGTGTTTTCAGAGCCCAGAGAATGCTTAGCTTCTTTCTTCTGAGAAAACCATAGAGCAAGACTGTATTATTATTATCTTTTCACAGCCCTCTAAAGTAACTTAATTCTTCTCAGAACTTCTCCCTATATAACTTACCTTGCTGTTCTCTTTTCAGGGCAATATAAGTGCAGGAGATACCTCATTTCTGTCTTTTTAATGCCTATATTATTCCTCTCTCCAGTCTGTACAGTAGCCTATACCATGCCATCACTGTACATAATCACTTTCCCAACACTTCTGCAACCCCCTATCAGATAACCACTTAGCCACTTCCTAGAAGAGCCAGAGACAGCTGAAATAAGTGACAGAAAGGAACAGCTGAGAAATAAAAAGTGAGACCTAGGGAGAGACCGGTGGGCTGGCAAAGTCAGACAGGTGTAGAGGATACCAGTAAACACAGAGCAGCCATAAAATATATTATGCTAATCTTTTCACCCCTTTCTCACTCATAGTCCCTCTCCAGACTCAAACATGTGTGACGACGATGAGACTACCGCTTTGGTGTGCGATAACGGTTCTGGGCTAGTGAAAGCTGGCTTTGCTGGAGATGACGCTCCCCGTGCTGTGTTCCCTTCTATTGTGGGACGTCCCCGTCACCAGGTAAGACTACATTAAAACTATATAATTATTATTGTATCACTAATTTACATTTTTAGTTCAACAGTACCTTTTACTTGTTGAAACCTATTCTGCATACATACATGGCTAATGTTTTAATGTTCTTAGTAGCCTTAAGCTGTAATCATCCAAATTACATAAAGATCTGAAAATCCTATATCATAAGCATTCCAGATAATAGATTCCATAAATGCCATAAAATATTCACCATGTCAGCTTTTAAAGTAAAAAAAATGGAACAGCTACTCTAAAACAAGCACTCGTATCCAGAGTGAGATGCACAAGGCTATGTGAAAGTATTCCGCATATTCCCTCATTATACTGAATAATGAATTCTACATTAAAATTGTAAAACTACAAAAGCAACACAGTTCTGTAGTCTACTTTTTTATTCAAATAATGTAAGTTTGCTGTTTGTATATGCATTCAATCAACATGCCTTACCATTTTGTAGATCCAACTTTTGCAGCAATAACAGCATTAAATCTGAAGCATGAAATGTTATTGAATTTAATTTTTGTAACTCCAATTAAAAAAAAAAAAATCTGTGATTTGTAAACAGCATTGGCTGAATGATTTATATTCTGCACTTCTGATTCAGACCCCTGAAACATTATAATATAAACCAGCTAACACATCTAACAAAAAAATATATTGTCGACGTTTGTGTTCCACTTGCATTTGGCTCAGTTAACTCATGTTTTCTCTTGTGGTGGAATTAATCTGGTCCTAGCCAATGGGTTAGGAATACTTTTGTAAGTCATTGTAGTGTAGGGGGTGCAGTTGGGCACAACATCTATAACTCCATACATATTTCTTGAATTAACATAAAAAAAAGACCTTCAGAAGAATTGTAGTGACACTTTCACTGCCATATTATTAACAAAAGTATTTTGCATTATACTACAATAGTACATATATTTAAAGCCTACTACATGTATAAATATATAGTGGCCCACTAGGACTAATTAAAACATGTATTAGTATGTGCTGTGGCACCTGAGGATTACTTCCTTCCCTTCTTTTCTGGATTGTTACTGGATCACTGATCCAACATCTTATGATATCCATTGACCTCCTCACAGAGTGAACCCTGATCATCAACTGCATTTGTTCAACAAAAGTGTAGCTCTGCCTCAAGATGTATTCATTCAACTTTTCATACTTTTCTTTTCAGGGTGTCATGGTTGGTATGGGCCAGAAAGATTCCTATGTTGGGGATGAAGCCCAGAGCAAGAGGGGTATTCTGACCCTCAAATACCCAATTGAGCACGGTATCATCACCAACTGGGACGACATGGAGAAAATCTGGCATCATACATTTTACAATGAGTTGCGTGTGGCCCCTGAGGAACACCCCACCCTGCTCACAGAGGCACCTCTTAACCCCAAAGCCAACCGTGAGAAAATGACACAGATCATGTTTGAGACCTTCAATGTTCCAGCAATGTATGTAGCCATCCAGGCAGTCCTGTCCTTATATGCATCTGGACGTACCACTGGTGAGAACAGATTTCTTATATGTCTCATAAGGCTTGTTGCATCAGGTTAGCTCTTTTATAAATACAAAGGCACTTTCCTTTAAAATGTTTCATCTTGCTTTCTTCTAGGTATTGTCCTGGACTCTGGTGATGGTGTGACCCACAATGTGCCAATTTATGAAGGTTATGCTCTCCCCCATGCCATCCAGCGTCTGGACCTTGCCGGACGTGACCTGACCGATTACCTCATGAAGATCCTGACTGAGAGAGGATACTCTTTTGTCACCACAGGTGAGCAGTATTCCCAATGCATTCTGTATGAAATAAACGTTCCCTTACAAATATAACTTTCGAGCTACTTGTAGCAGCTACAGCTATATTTATGGAAAAGGCTGTAGAACTAGTAAGAGCAGAATCATCCCATAACGTTCAAGTGATACATGCCCACACCACCGAGGTGTGCTAATTTAAAATATATAACAATATATTATTTTCCCCCTGTCCAGCTGAAAGGGAGATTGTGAGGGACATTAAGGAGAAGCTTGCTTATGTGGCTTTGGACTTTGAGAATGAGATGGCTACAGCAGCCACTTCCTCATCTTTGGAGAAGAGTTATGAGCTCCCAGACGGACAGGTCATTACAATTGGAAATGAAAGGTTCCGCTGCCCAGAAACACTCTTCCAGCCATCCTTCATTGGTGAGTATTCTTATATTTTTTGATGGAATTGCTAACTTGATGTTAAATGCCTTTGTTATGGTGTCATTATATAATCTTTATTTCTCTTTCTTCCAGGTATGGAGTCTGCAGGTATCCATGAGACCACTTACAACTCCATCATGAAGTGCGACATTGACATCCGCAAGGATCTGTATGCCAACAATGTTTTGTCTGGTGGCACCACCATGTACCCTGGTATTGCTGACCGTATGCAGAAGGAAATCACAGCCCTTGCTCCAAGCACAATGAAGATCAAGGTAAATAAGAGAATTAGCTACATCACAATAAATTTTGATATGAGTTAAAATCATAGATTCAGGAGGCCTCATTTACAAAACTGTGGACATCTTGCTTCATGGGTTGCACCTCGAAGCTCAGTTTTTTTTTTGACATAGCATGGAACACAAAGAGTTGAACATTTGCACTGAATACAGCCCTGTCTACATTTGTCAGTGCTACATTTACGGGGTGGGGGAGTAAAGGTGAGCAGCTCATAGGTATTCCCTGCAATGCTTCCTAGACTGCATGCCATGAAGACATGGACTTGAGGGTGCAGTATAGCCATATTCATAACACCTGCCTAGGGTAGGAGTTACTACTGAATCAACCTATGCATCCAGTGATCCCCTTGAATAATTTGTAACCGTATGCTTCTTCTTCTCTTCAGATTATTGCTCCCCCAGAACGTAAATATTCTGTATGGATTGGAGGCTCCATCCTTGCTTCTCTCTCTACCTTCCAACAGATGTGGATCAGCAAGCAGGAATATGATGAGGCTGGCCCCTCAATTGTTCACAGAAAGTGCTTCTAATTTTGTTCTCACCCCAATCCCTTTGTGTACAATATGTACAATATTACAATAAAACATTTGTTATAAACATTAAAATTCTATGTTCATTTTATATATTCTATGCAATATGCACAGTAATGAGTTGGAGACTTAAGTTCGAGAGTTGGGTCTTTGTCTAACTTAGGATGGTGAGAAAGCCTGTTTGGCTATCCTTGTTCTTTCAGTTATACAAGCACCAATGATAGTACAGTGAGTAGTTCACATTCTAGGTTTTATGGGAAAAGAAGCCTCATATGTCAGTGACGAAGTCTACTGCAGTCTGGTGCCAATCCAACCACTGGCTTAATTAGAATACCTACAGCAGGGGTCCCCAAACTTTTTTGCTCGGGAGCCACATTTAAATTTAAAAAAGAGTTGGATAGCAACAAAAGCATGAAAAAGTCCATGGGGATGTCAAATAAGAGCTCTGATTGGCTTTTTGGTAACCCCTATATGGACTGGCAGCCTACAGGAGAGAAAGTTTGGCAGGACATCTGGTTTTTATGCAACCAAAACTTGCCTCTAAGCCAGTAATTCAAAAATAAGCACCTGCTTTGAGGCCACTGGGAGCAACATCCAAGGGGTTGGAGAGCAACATGTTGCTCGCGAGCTACTGGTTGGGGATCACTGACCAACAGTATATACCTAAGCCCATGATGGTGCCTTCACTATCTAACCCTGCAGTTTATTTTTCTTTTCGGGAAACTTTTGAGGCTCTATCATATATATTTACACAGCAATATCTATAGCTTCTCTATACCACGATAATATGGTCCTGCAACCATTGACAGATTTACTTGTCCAGGTCTGCTCTTGCTCTAGCTGTAGATCGTAATGCCACACTTTTTTTATGATAAATAATTATATTACGAGGGTCTATATCAGGGGTCCCCAAACTGCTTACCCATGAGCAACATTCAGATGTTAAAAGAGTTGGACAGCAACACATGCACGAAAAATTATCCTGGGTGGTGCAAATTAAGTGCTGTAGATTTTGTATTTGGCAGCACACCTGCAACCAAAACTTGCCTCCACACCAGGAATTGACCTGCTTTTAGGCCCCTGAGAGCAAAATCCAAGGGGTTGGTGAGCAACGTGTTACTCATGAGCCACATTTTGTGGATCCCTGGTCTATATATTGTGAGACATGCTCTCTTAAAATAATTGAATATGTTTCTCTGTGATGGGACCAGGTTTACAAACTATACTATCTTTCTAATAGTATTGACCAAAAATGTCATGGCATTACATACTCCAGAGAGCATGAAAAAATCTGGAGGTGAGTAGGTTAGAAAAGTATCTTTTTAGTTATTTAGTTAAGGCATAGTAAAGGGGAAAGCAAGCCCTGTAATCTGTATCCATAATTTACAAAACCCACCACTAATTAGTGGGTTCTGGTTCACGTAAAAGCTGCTCTGAGTTTGAACTGGGCATGTGCTTTGGCTAAGGCAGCTATTGCTGCACATTCTCTGATTATCTGTCATCATCAACAATAAAAAAATACGTGGGTTGAGAGCATGGTTCCAACTGAAAATGTTAAGGAATACATATTTATACATTAGAGGGGTCAGAGTTTTAGAGCCCACTCTGTAGAGGCACAAATGTCTCAACTAATCTGGTAAATGTTATGGAAAATGTCAGTTATGAAAAATGAGCGGCTACATTGGGAATGCTGGAGAAATCTAGAGTAGAAATGCTTAAAGGGCAAGGAAAGGCAAAGAAACAAAATCCCATTTTTACTTTCTTTAATGAAAAAGAAATCTATCTCCAATATACTTTAATTAAAAAATGTGTACTGTTTTTATAAGAAACCTGACTGTGTGTAGTGAAATTCTCCCTTCATTTAGTGCTGTGGATAGGAATTGTCAGACGCTCCCTAACTTCTGGCCTCATTCTATTTTAGACTTACCTTGTCCTTTAAAGGGAGATTTGATGATTATGTATAAATATATAAGGGGCCGTACAAATAACTCTGATCCTTTATTTACTGATCGGTCCCTCCAGCACTTTAAGGGTGTTCATTTACATCAGGAGGTTGCATTATAAAGCTTCAGGTTACTTGCAAATAACACATTGTAGCATTTGTATAATTTACTTTTTTTTTAATATTAATAATGGCAAGTGGGAATCAATATCACTTCATTATGTGTAATCCTGTTCTTTCAGAAACAACCAACACTGCATCATGTAAGTTGTTTCAGGCAGCTACTGACACAGCCAATCAATTTTTATCTACCTGTTTTCAAAAATAGATTTTTCTGGTTTCTTCTTGAAGATGTTTGAACATCTACCACTAGGTGTCACATGAATGCATATTCAGTCGGGCATGCAATTTTGGGATCATTTAACTGTAGGATGTTAAAGGAACAGTTCAGTGTAAAAATAAAAACTGGTTAAATAGGGTGTGCAAAATAAAAAATGTTTTGAATATAGCTAGTCAAAAATGTAATGGATAAAGGCTGGAGTGACTGGATGGGTAACATAACAAAACAGAATACTACTTCCTGCTTTTCAGCTCTCTAACTCTGAGTTAGTCAGCAACTTGAGTTCGCAATTGATCTTCAGCATTCAGCTCAGATTCAAAAGCAACAGTTATGGCCCATGTCCCCCCCCCCCCCC
>CM044438.1:16907886-16945322 GCA_024363595.1 Xenopus borealis
CCCCCCCCCCCCTCAAGTCACTGATTGGTTACTGCCTGGTGTCCAATCGGTATATTTATTATTGTGAAGCAAAGAACAAATAGGACAAAATAACAAATCTTCAATCCCCTAAAGTCAGTACTTTGTAGAGTCACCTTTTGCGGCAATTACAGCTGCAAGTCACTTTGGTTAAGTCACTATGAGTTTGCCACTGGGTGTTTTGCCCATTCCTCAAGGTAAAACTGATCCAGCTCCTTCATGTTGGATGGTTTTCACTTGTGAATAGCAATCAAGTCTGACCACAGATTCTCAATTGGATTGAGATCCAGACTTTGTTTAAGCCATTCCAACACATTTAAATGTTTCCCCTTAAACCACTTGAGTGTTGCTTTAGCAGTATGCTTCGGGTCATTGTCCTGCTGGGAGGTGAACCTTCATCCCAGTCTACAATCACAGGCAGACTGACACAGGTTTTGCTCGAGAATATCCCTGTATTTAGCACCATCCATCTTTTCCTTGACTCAGACCAGTTTCCCAGTCACTGCTGCTGAAAATTTTCCCACAGCATGATGCTGCCTCCGCCATGTTTAACTGTGGCAATTGTGTTTTTGGCGGGATCTGTTGGGTTTGCGCCAGACAGAATTTTCCTTGGTGGCTGAAAAGTAAAATTTTAGTCTGACCAGAGCACCATCCTCCATACATTTGGGGAGTCGTTCACATGCCTTTTGGCAAACTCAAAACTTTTCTTATTTTTAGCTTTAAGTAATGGCTTTTTTCTGGCCACTCTTCCAAAAAGTCCAGCTCTATAGCGTGTAAGGCTTATTGTGGTCCTATAGAAAGATACTCCAGTCTCTGCTGTGGAACTCCTTCAGGGTTACCATTGGTCTCAGTGCTGCCTCTCTGATTAATGCCTTCCTTGCCTCGTCTCCTTGATGGGCAGCCCTCTGTTGGCAGGCGGGTTGTGCTACCATGTTCTTTATAACCCAACCCTGACTTGGTCTTCATGGTGTGGTGCCTCTTGATTAGTGGTGTTGCAGCCTCTGGTGCCTTTCAGAAAAGGTGTGTTTATACCGATAGATCATGTGACTTAGATTGCACACAGGAGGACTTTATTTCACAAATGATGTGACTTTGGAAGGTAATTGGTTAAATATTTGAGGGGCTTCATTGAAAAAGGGGTGAATACATATGCACATGGCAATTTTCAGATTTTTATAATTATGTTTTATATATATTTTTCTCATTTCACTTTACCAACTATTTGTGCAGATCTATCACATAAAATAAGATTAAGAAACATTTAAATTGCAGGTTGGAATGCAACAAAATATGTAAAATGCCAGGGGGTGAATACTTTTACAAGGCACTGTATAAGGGACAATAAACCCCCACTGCCTTTTACCGTATGGGGGGGGGGGGGGGGGGGGGGGGGGGGGGGGGGTCATTCCACATAAACCGCAAATAAAATCAGCTCTCAACCCAACCCAAAAGCGTGTGTTAGAGCAGGGGGTCCCCAACCTTTTTACCCATGAGCCACATTCAATTATAAGGAATGAAAAAAGTGCAAATAAGGGTTTTTAGCTATTTGGTAGCACCAATGCAAACTGGCAGTATCAAGGAGACTGTTTGGCAGTACATCTGGTTTTTATGCAACTAAAGCTTTCCTCCAAAACAGGAATTCAAAAATAAGCAGCTGCTTTCAGGCCACTGGAAGCAACATCCAAGGTATTGGAGAGCAACATGTTGCTCCTAAGCCACTGGTTTGGGATCACTGCGTTAGAGCACTGCATTAAATTAGCTCTGCTAGCAGAGACATGAGGATGTTGACTCATTACCTCTTATAGTACATACAGGACAAAGGTGCTCTTGCTAACTAAAAATGGCAACCAAAAAAAAAAAACCCAGTGCATAGGAAAACTATTTGAACCCTTATATGCAAAATCCCTTCTTTTAATAGGGCTTTTAATGTTCAACATAAAGGAAACAGGCAGATTTCCAGCAAAAAAAAAATGTTTTCACCAAAACTGCTCTGATTTACACAGTATTAAAATTGTTTTTACTTTATTATGACAACAGTATCCCTTAGTTGAAAACAGCTTGGTTTAAAGAGGTGGCAATGTATTAATGGCAAAATCTGAGAAAATAATAGTTACCAATAATAGGTACCAAACCAGACACAGCAACATGCAATATAATTCAGTATTGGCCTCTAGCCATTTATATAAATTACACAAATGAATGTTTCTTCTCGACAGCATCATTCTTCTAACTTCTTATCTTTTTAGCATAAAATAGTCAGGTTTCCAATGAGAATTTATTTACCGTTAAAACAAAATTTTGTGGCGTGTGAATTACACGCATGTGCACAGTAGCAAAGCAATCAAACAACGAAATATAAAAAGGGGAAAATAAAGAGAAACAAAAAAGACAACTGTTCTTTTCAAACCCTCCCAGGTCCATCCTTTTCTCTGTTTAGTGACAGCAACCTGCACAATGTCCTGTGTGTGAGTGAGGGGTGTCTCCAAACTTTGTTCTTCTGCTTAAAATCTCATATGTGCAGTCATCGCTGCAGCAACCAGATACACTTGGAGAGGTCTCATCTATTTCAAACCTAAAAGGAGAGAAAAGGATCAACACATGAGACAAAAAAATAAATAAATAAATAAAAAGTGAAGATTTGTAAATTAGAGACACTTACTGTAAGGCATCTCTGAAGAACTGGAAAGCACCATGATTGTGTTTGAACACGGTCAAGACAACTTTCTTCATCTGTGTGCTAGAAATAAGTAAGAAAGCGTTTTTTAACTTGATTGATGATTATACGTAATTTGGCAGGACATGGCAGGGAAATTGTAGATGCAATTGATGGTACAGATAACTGGTCCTGCTGCAGAGCATCTGTAGGGAAAACTAAGAGTAAAACAGCAGCAGCTTTAGTAAGTGGTAATTGGCCAGATTTGATGAAGATTACACGTCTGAGTTTCATCCAGCTGAATGTGCGTACAACGAGTCCTTTTTCATATTGATACGGGAGTATATGCAGCTGCTCGCGGGATGCCGCTGGAGTAGAAACGTGCTTCGTAAACACTAGATGGGTGAGCTCCACTTATATTCTCCTAATTATACACAATATCCACCCCAAAATGGTCAATTTTATCTTGATAAATTTGAGATGCAATGAATATTCCACAAAAGAGTAATGTTGCAAATTCCAAATCATGGATATTTACATTTGAGATAAACACCAAAAGCATCTGAATGAAAGTTTACATACTAATTTTTGGCTTGCACAGGTTATACCCATATTATATGCGGTGAATAAACTATAGCCCTATAATTGGAAATGTGCTGTAGGCCTTTTAACATTTAAAAAAAAAAACAATTGAAGGGTTAAGGAGCAATCAAAATAGAGGGTTCTCAATCATCACCCAGTGCTTGTACTCACAAATGAATATTTGCTGCCCTTAGGCATTTTAACTCCTGTCCCCTTTTAATTCAGAACACATTAGATTATTCACCAGAATAATTTCACTGAAAGAAAGTTAATCAGGTTTTAGTTACCCAATGTTTGTAAAGTTACATGAAATATAACTTTAATTTGGTCAAACAAAATGACATATCGTCTAAAAGTTTGGTAGGATTTACTTGAATTCCCAATAACATTTTTGCATACTAGAATGCATTACATTTAAAAAAAAAAAAAAAAAAAAAACTTGGGGAGGCAGATTTACCAGTTTTTTTTTTAACTCTATTAAATTTGATTTTCATTAAAAAAAGAAAAATCCAATATTTAAATCTTGGACTTATTTTACAGACTCGAAAACCAAATTCAATCAAACTCAAATGTCAGGACGTCTACAAATAACTCCAAATTGGTCACTGAACCTCTCAAATTGACCTACATGAATTCAGCAGGTTTTAGGTGGTGACTAGTCGAATTTGAATTCTTAAAGTGCCAAGAGTATTAGAAATCTCAAAAATTGAATTTGAGTCTAATTTGACAATGAACAAAAAATTGAAAAACTGACCCTAGGACACAACCAACATGGTTCCTGTTTGGTCACAAAAGTTTTGCATACTAACCTATTTGCCATTAGTTGTAGGATCTGTACCAGAAACTTGCCTACTCCTTTCCTGCGGACAGGGGTCTCTAACTGAACTTCATAACTGGAAAACAGAAGGAAAAAAAGGTAAGGAGTTGTCAGCCTGATCATTCAACAACAGCAGTTTTCTGCCCAACATTCCAAGGCCCCCTTTCCACTTAAACGGTTTTATAGATATATGAAGTCACTGGGCGAAGTAGTAACCAATAGCAACCAATCATATTCGTTATTATTTATTAGCCAACCAGCTGCAGGAATAACAATGAGAACAAAATTGTTTTAGTAAGGCAACGGTTAGACCACTGGGCTTATTGATTAAAGCATTTATGTTTGAACTAGTGCAAACTTGACTATGGTTGATAAAGTAGCCCCCACTGTCTGGAGTCTGACAAAATGTGTTCATCCACAACCATGTCCCTATTCACGGTCAGACTAACCTTTCAGGGAACTTTAGGATACAAATAAGCAATGGCAGGCCAAGTTGCCTGGGGCTTCGTTGACCATTGTTGCGCGCGCAGGTGTGCGCAAGTGGCGAGAGAGAGTGAGATGAGCCGAAGAGTGCAAACTAGCAAGAATTGCTCCTGAGCACATCGGCCCCAACTAGGGGAAGGCGTCACAAGAGGTACAGTACCTGGCGCCCTTCTGCCTTTGCACCCTAGGCACGTGCTTCTTCTGCCTGCCCCTAGTTACAGACTTGCAAACAAGCATTCCCAGGGATGACCCATTCACGCTCATATCAGTCTCCTGGGGTTGCTTAAGAAGCTCTGGCAGTGTTTTTAGTCCACTAAAAACCACAGAAGCCTAAAGTATTTTGTACCATTATACTAAAATAGGTTTAATGCATGGTGGTCTACAGAGCCACTTATCTAAATGCAAGTGTAAATTAAGTTAGTATATAAAGAAGAGCGGTATCCTATAAGAACGACTTAAGGTGGACATATACAGGCTGATAAAAGCTGCCAAAAACCGAGTCAGCAGCTTATTGGCTCGTATGTGGGGCCCTCTGATGGGCTTCCCCAATCAATATCTGGGATGTCTGTAGGGCAGGGGTAAAAAATCCTGTTGGATCGCAGCCGTATCTGTTCTTTGATGCGGTCCTGCAATCTGACCAGCCATACTCCTTGCATTATGATCGATCCTTGGGCATATCAGGGAGTAATCCGCTCGTTTGGTGATTTTCACCTTTAAGTTACTCTTTTTTTTTATGCAAAACAAAAATAAAAAACTTTAAAAAAACAGAACATTTGGTTCTCCAGAGTCGGTCATCAAATCATTATACAACGGCAGTGTGGCTGCTGTTTAATTTCTATCCCAGTAACTGAAATTGTACCAAAGAAAATACGGTTCTAAGTTGATTTAACCAAGTGACCAATGTCATGGAAGTAAGGGTGGGTGGTACCATCAAGTGCCGCAGTATGCACTTACTGGCATAGAACAAAGGCGTGCAACCGAGTATGCTGTACTTTTTAAGCAAGTTTTCAGTTGATCTTCATTACATCATTTTGTAAAAATGGTTTTTGAATTGTCAACTTCTTTGACCTGTTTCCATAAGCTTCAATTTTATAGTGGACTTTACTTCTGATAACTTGATTGCTTTTTGTTACTTGGACCCTTTCATTTAAACCACTGCCAGGTTGCTAGGGGAAGGTAGAACACAGCAACCAGACAGCCGCTGAAATAACATACTGGAGAGCTGCTAAACAAAAATAAAAAAAGACATATTCAATAGTCTTAGAATAATTGTCTACAACATCCTAAGCTAATTTAAAGGTGAACCGCACCCTTTCAGTATGTATGGTTCCCTCCTTACCAGTAAAGAACTTCATCGCCACACTCCACATCAAATCTAAAATGCACAAATGCAACTGGTGCAGCAAGCTCATCCCTGGCAATGAGATACCAGGCACGCTCATCTGTCAGTTCTTCTCTCTTCTCCCTTTCTTTCCATCCCCACTCACTCTGCTCATACCTATAGAACAAAATCGTGACATCAGTGTTTCGAGAACCCTCAGTACTGTCCCACGCAAGAAGCAATCCATCCCCCAAGGAACATTAACAACATATTATGTAAGAGTCAGACTTACAATAGCTGCATGTTTGTCTTGGTGAGTTCAAAAGCCCAGTCTTTAGTCTTTTGATCCAAATGAGACACTCTGCAACACTCTATTGAAAGATTTAACCTGAAGGTTTGAGAGAAACAAGCTAATTGAATTACAGTCACTAAACTCTGTACTACTAAATACTTTTCTCTTCTCCAGGAAACATTCACTCACCCATTCCTGTCAAATTTCTTGAAGACAGGAAAAGCGCCAAGAGGGTCTCCTAACTGCGGAGAGAAACAACGGAATTAAACAGGACAGAGACTAACACAAAAATATAGCATATATAGCATTTGTTTTACAAAAAAAAAAAAAACTGTGGAAACAATATAGGAAATGGGAGTGGCACTGGTTAGAATTGCTTGCTTGGGAAATTGAAAACTCCCATGAGGCTCCGGTTTGTGAGGCTGTAATTGGGAAATCAAACTGCTAGTAATGTTTTCTCCTAAATATGTTTTAATGGACATTGCATAAAGACTTTACTATGGCAAAACACTAAATAGGAGCAACAGAGCAGCTCAGAATAGGCTATTTGCCTCCTGTATGTTAAGACTTTCCAGGTAATCGGTATGTTTTATATACACACCCTTCTAATGTACAGTGCTGTGGTATGTGCTACTTCCTGTTACTTAAAGAGATAAGGACACCAGAAAATAACCCTTTTTTTTATATCATCATAACATTAGCTTTGAACGCCATCTATAATTTTACCATAAAAGTATTTGCCTGATGCTTTTACATCACCTGTCTGATGCCCCATGTTCCTGTATGAGGGGGCTGTCATATTTGTGCAGCAGGAGTCAGTTAGTATTAGAAACTCTAACTATCAGGTTAAAGGGCACCTATCGCTTAAAAAAAAAAAGTTACCCCGAACCAAAGGTGAGCCCACATTCCAGTTGGGGGTACCAGTACTTTTTTTTTTTTTTAAACTGTCCCCCACCAGCACAGGCAAACTCGCACTGGGAAGGAGCTCCCGATGCGAGCCGCCATGACAGTGGACGTGCATGCGCATTAACAAAAGCGGCCCCAAACAGTGACCGGTTTTCACAATGCGCATGCGCGTGACGTCACACACGCATAAATGCACATGTGCATCCACTGTATGTAACACCCAGAAAGATACAGGTACAATAGTGATCTGCACCACATATCGCACAGGGAGCTCCCTCCCTGTGCTGGTTTGCCTTGCGCTGGCGGGGGGCTTTTTAAAAAAAAAAAAAAATACTGGTACCCACAACCGGAATGCAGGCTCTATCAGCCCACACCTATGGTTGGTGTAACTTTTTAAATCAATAGGTGCCCTTTAAGATGGGACAGTCAGGATCGCAAAACAGTCAGGTTTAGGAACTTCAAGTAAAAATTACTTACAGAAGCAGAATGATCAGCAAAATTTGTACAATCTGATCTTTGCGTCTATGGCCAGCTTAACACAAGATAACAGCTGCCTGGTAGATCTAAGAACAGCACTCAAGAGTAAAAACCCATGTCCCACTGTGACTCCTTCAATTACATTGAGAAGGAACAACAACAGCCTGCCAGAAAGCAGTTCCATCCTAAAGTGAAGGCATAAGTCACATGACCAGGGGCAACTGGGAAATTGACAATATGCCTAGCCCCATGTCAGATTTTAAAAAAAAAAATCTGTTTGCTCTTTTGAGAGATGGATTTCAATGGAGAATTCTGCTGGAGTAGCACTATTAACGTATGTTTTCCCATGACAGTGTAGATTAATAGATTGAAAAGAAAATTTTTAGTATTAGTATAACTTTAATCTTGTAAAGTGAAAGCTTGTTTGGAAAAGGATGGACTTGGAGAAATAGATAGCTGTTGCATGTCAGTACTGGGTAGCTAATGCAAGGATTCTATCCATTCACTGGCATACAGACTACGGACGCACCAAATCCAGGATTCGGTTCAGTATTCGGCCATTTTCAGCAGGATTCAGATCCGGCCGAATCCATTTGCCTGGCTGCACCGAATCCTTAAAATCATGTGACTTTTCACCACAAAACAAGGAAGTAAAAAAATTTTTAGATTTGACCCTTCCTCCCACTAATATGCATATGCAAATTAGGGTTCGGATTCAGTTCGGTAGTCAGCCAAATCTTTCGCAGTGGATTTGGGCGTTCAGCTGAATCCAAAATAGTGTATTAGGTGCATCCCCATCGTAATTTTTTGCCACGGTCATGGTTTCCAGTTAGCAGAAAACCCTCCTCCTCCTCTTACTTTCAAGGTAATCTTCTGGACCTGCACGGTGAACTGTCATTGGGCAGTTATCACTCAGAAACATTGTTGTTGAACTGGAAATCATGCAGCAAAAAGTTCTAATGCTCCAGTATACCAATGCCCTTAATGGAAGAAAAAAGTACAACTTACCTGGTACAATTACAAAGCGCCAACAGATTTGTTTGTTGGAAATGAGCTCTGTTTAAACAACCTCACCCACCCTGTTTGTTATAAAAAAAAAAGTTTTTTGCCCAGAGAAGATCACTTACCTGATTGGCTGCCTGAACTTTGGCACACACTGCTGCCATAGCAGCTCGTTCCTCTAGACGCTTTTGTTTCTTCTCCTTTGCTCGAACAGACTTCCTCTACAAAAATGGTTTGAAAAGTAATCAGGTTAAGTAACAGCGCTTGATATTAGATGCCTGCAAACAATCACAATGATGAAGGGATACATGATTGCACAAATAAGATAGAAAATGAGCCTGTGCATAAAATCTGAAGTAAGACTACTAGTTCTGTCACTAACAGTCCTCAATAACCCCTGCTAAAATCAGTAGCCAGTGGCTGCGGGGCGATGTTAGTTGAAATAGTGGAAGGCAGCAGGTGAGTTTACATGGCATGCTATTGCATTATGTGCACGGATACATGACAAATGTAACCATCATGTTTGCTCCATTGTTTAGGGTGCAGATACACTGAATACCCAGTAGAAAGCCTCTGCACAATATAAGCAGCCACTGAGTTTTCATTTCAGACCCACAGCAAATATTAGAATTCCTTAAATACCCCGCATTCATCCACTCCATCTCTGACTAGTAATAACTAATGAAGTGCATGCAGCTTCTGCTCCCCCAGCAGCACAATAGCATCCACACAACCCTCAGGCACAGGCAACATTCCTATAAATGAGGTCCCATTTTACTTTCAGCTACCCCCCCACTATTGCCCTGTTGCCCCACTCTCCTCCCTCCTCACCCCCATGACGTAGTCAATGACGTAAATCTATCAGTCCCGGTCCGGTTCGGTGCTAGAGGAGGGAGAAGAGAAGAACAATGGGGTGGAGCGAGGGCAATTGATATCATCACGCATGATACGTTCCACGCCCACCCGGCTTAGTCTATGTGTAGAAGCCAAGAACATGTAGTCTACGCGTGAGATACGTTTGCGGGTCACGCCTCGTTTTTACATTGGCGGGGAAAGGTACCGGTTGCCCCGCCCCTTTCTTCATGTCCCTTTGTCTGGCTCAAGAAAGCGCGGCCGGCGTGACGTACAATATGGGGCGTGGTCAAGATGAAGCATGTGGTAGAATGTTTCCATGGTGATGGTTTTGCGCTCAATATTCTTTATCTTTTTGTTTCGTTTTTTTTTTTATAGTTATCATCTAATTAGGTCAGTTAGATGATGATATGGTGAAATAATTTCTAAAAAAAAATGCCCAGAGTGCCTAATTATTATCACCCTAATGATATGGGTTTGGCCTTGGTTAATTGACATCTATGTAAAAAGGGGGGGCACAAGTGGAGGGAGGAACACGCAACTGGGGTTGCCACCTTTTCTGGAAAGAATACAGACTTTCCTATTTATTTATCTGTTTTCCTTGTTAATAACATTGGGATCAACCATCACTTTTACCTAGGGTTGCCACCTTTTTAAAATGGTAATACCGGCCGGCGGGGGGCGTGGCCAAAAGGGGGCGTGTCGTGACGCCAAAAGGGGCGTGCCGTGACGTCAAAGGGGGCGGAGCCACGCAAAGGATCGGCTGAAGACGCGAGAAAGGTAAGTTTTTAATAGATTTCAGGCAAGGCAAGGGCCATTTTTAAGGGGTATTTCAAATTTACCGGCAGCTACATTGCCGGTAAATTTGCAATACCGGCCCCGGCCTTGGCTGGTGTTTTACCGGCTAGGCCGGTAAAATACCGGCTGGGTGGCAACCCTACTTTTACCTGCTGCTAGGCCTGTAAAATACTGGCCAGCCGCGTAGGACTAGGGGGCCTGGGGCCTACTGGGACTGCTGTCCAGGGTCCCCTTGGCTTGAGCCCCCCACTTCCCCTTGCTGCGGCGTCCGTGCTGCAAGCTCCCTTGTTGCACCCCACACTGGAGTTAGGGTTGCCACCTTTTCTTGAAAAAAATACCGGCCTTCCTATATATTTACCATATTTTCCTATTAATAACATTGCGATCAGCCATCAAAAATACCGGCCAGGTGGCAACCCTAGCTGGAGTGGATGCATAGATATCATGCAAGCTGGCCCCTGCAGGTGGTGCCTGCACTGGCGCTAGGGTTGCCACCTGGCCGTTTTTTTTACCAGCCTGACCGGTGTTTTTGATGGCTGATCCCAATGTTAATAATAGGAAAAAAAAACTAATAATATAGGAAGGCCGGTATTTTTTTTAAAGAAAAGGTGGCAACCCGAACTGGCGCTAGGGTTGCCACCTGGCCTGTTTTTTACCGGCCTGACCGGTATTTTTGATGGCTGATCCCAATGTTATTAATAGGAAAAAAAGATGAATATATAGGAAGGCCGGTATTTTTTTCAAGAAAAGGTGGCAACCCTACCTGGCGCACATGTGCAGATGACGCAGATTGCTTTTTTTTTTAATATTATCACAATTGGGGGTCTGGCCCGGCGGGGGCCCATGAGGGTTCGGGGCCTACCTAGGGTTGCCACCCAGCTGGTATTTTAAAATACTGGCCAGGTGGCAACCCTACACACAAGTATTTTACCGGGCGTTATTAATAGGAAAAAAAGATAAATATATAGGAAGGCCGGTATTTTTTTCAGGAAAAGGTGGCAACCCTACACACAAGTGGATTAGGGTCGCCACTTTTTCTATAAAAAAAATACAAGCCTTCATATATTTTTATCTTAATTCCCTAATGTTAATGTTGGTAACAAGCTTAAAGGAGAATTCAACCCATAACACGCTAAACCCCTTGAAATCTGACAAAGGGCTAGACAGATTGTCCGTTTCCTCAGGGTTGGACAGGGCCAGCGGGACAAGCTTTCATTGGCCCCGGAGACCCAGACAGCATCGCTAGACATTGCTGGAGCTCCAGACCTCCCCTCAGTGGCGTAACTACTCGCTGGTGGGCCCTGGTGCAGGATTGGCACCCGGGCCCCCCTATCGGGCTCTCCCCCCTATGAATTGCCAATTGGAGTTCTCCTAGACTCTCCAGCGGGCCCCGAGAGGGAGTGGGCCCTGGTGCAATTGCACCCTCTGCTCCCCTGGTAGTTACGCCACTGCCTCCCCTGCCCAATCGTGTAAGGAAGGCATGATGCAGGTACACGGAGGGGGAGACAGGGGCAGCACTAAAAGGGGGCCTTGCCACTGGTAGGGGGGAGGGGGGGTGTCACATTAGCTTCATCAAAACAAACAAAAAAACTATGATTAAGGCTTTAATTTTAAGATAAAAATGGTAAATTAATCCTATGTTCTTGTTGTAACATTTGTTGCTGGGACATTTGAGTCCCAGAAAGAAAGATTTCAAAATATTAAAAGTAAGTATAGACTTGTTGACCCCAGCTACATGTATAGACTCACTGAAGTTACAATTTAATGAGTTTTATAACTTTTTTTATTGCTTATCTTTATATTTAGGTCATTGGACCCTAGCCCCCAGATAGATGCTGAAATTCTAAACTAAAGTACTGCTGAACAAAAACCTATATCAATTCAAACATAAAAAAATAGACCACTTGCAAATTTGACGCAGACAGTCTAGTATTTTGAAGGGCTGCCCAGGTCAAAACTTCCTGCTCGGTTTTCCAAATAAGGAAAATCGGGAAGGATTCCCCATGATTGACACAGCAATTGGCAAATCGTTGATTGCCACGTTACTGCCTTGTCACAGCCCCGCCCCCTGCCCGGTCTCCACTGGGTAAAAACGTGACAACCCTATCACCCACTGTGTTACCGTCAATATCAACTCTCTATATCCATGACAACAGCTGTGCAAAGCCAAGTAAAATTTCTACTGATTGTGACAAGGACCAAAATAAAGTGCGGACAGTGCTTTCTGGTAAGCCTGAAATGCAACCATGCATCAGCCCACCCCCACCCGGTCCTCGGAAAAATTGTCTTACTTTAAATGTGTCCGTAGTGCAAAAAAGGTTTGGGACTTCTGTGCTACATCATGCTAAAATTTAGGGGCAAATTTATTAAGGATCGAAAAGTAAATTAGAATTTTCAAATTTTTTTTTTTTGGTAGCAAAATTTTAATCCCCCATTTAGAATATAAATTTGAATGGGATATTTATCACACCTGGACCGTGGAAACCGTTCTAATTTGAATATTCACCACCTAAAACTTGCCGAGTTCATTTACAAGTCAATGGCAAAGGTCAGTTGAACCGTTTGAAGATGATAATTGCCTTCCTGACATTCGAGTTTTTTTTTTTGGGAGAGAAAACTCGATTCGAGTAAATAATGCTAGAAATGTCTTTTGTATAATAAACATAGCCTTACTACACTAGAAGCCTAATGAAACAAATTATTTATATTTTTTAAAGTTGGCCACAGGGGGTCACCCTCTTGTTACTTTGTTAAACATCTTTGCAAGACCAAGACTGTGCACATGCTCAGTGTGATCTGGGCTTCAGTTGGGAGGTTAAGCTTAGGGATTGTCATGAATGATCAAAACAGCACAAGTCAAATAATATCTGCCATAGAAGCCTATACAACAAGACTGATTATTAATCAGAATATACAGATTGCACTGGGTCTGCGGATACAAATCTCTACACTGTCGCTGGCTGCTCTACAGGGAAACAAACAAAGCTGCTTGAGTTCTGAGAAGTAAAGTGGGGGCTCCCCCTGCCATTTGAAAGTATTATATTTTCCATGCTGAGCAGTTAGGGGCCATCTGAAGTTTCCTATCTGCAGCTGTCAGAGCAAGTAAAATAAACAGGGAATTTCACTGCATACAGTCAGGTCTGTTATAAAAACTGTAAAAAAAATTAATTAAAGTATATTGGAGATAGATTTCTTTTTCATGAAAGTTAAGTATATTCCAGATTTTTTAATATGCCACTTAATTTGCTATAAACTATCTGTTGCTCCAGTATTCATTTTGAGGGTATACTTTTCCTTTAATTATAACATTGATGTCAGGTTTGATTTCTTTATGGGCCATGTACGCAATATGTTGGCGCTATAGAAATACATGTTAATAATAATATTCCTTATGTCTCATTGAAATGTATGTATAAGAAATAAAGTACTTCTACCGAAAGGGAAACTTTACCATAAATGTATCTTTCACGATGAAAGAAAATGTAATTTTGAATTTTCCAGTATACTTTAACAGAAAATTAAATTAAAGGTTTTTGGTATTTGTAATATAATCGCAATCAAAAACGATATAGCAGAAGCCGACTGTCTTCCAGAAACAATGCCTTATATACTTCTTCACAGTCTAGAGATTCTACATTGCTGGTACAGTGCAGAGATCAGTATGTGATAAACAAGTACAGGTTTGGGACCTGTTATGCAGAATGCTCGGGACCTGGGGCTTTACATATAAAGGATCTTTCCGTAATTTGGATCTCCATGCCTGAAATCTACTAAAATATAATTTAAAAATTAATTGAACCAAATGGGCTGTTTATTCTTCCAATAAGGATTCATTATATCCTAGCCTGTATCAAGTACAAGGCACTTTTATTATTTCAGAGAAAAGGGAAATCATTTTTTAAAATGTCAGTTATTTCATTATAATGGAGTCTATGGGGATGGCCTTTCTGTAATTCAGAGCTTTCTGGATAATGGGTTTTCAGAAAAAGGATCCTATACCTGTACTACTTTAGATGGCAATAATATTACATCAAGCAAGTATAAATACAGCTGTAAACTTCTAAAATGTTTACCATATATTGCAAATTTCCATTGCAAATCTGAAACAAATGTACACAAAAAAATATATACTTTATATGCACAATTTATACACAGATTTTCAGATTTCAAATTGGGAGGAGACTGACCCCAGCAGCCAAAAAACTATTGTTCTGTGAGGCTATTTTTTATTAATCATCTTCAATATACTCATAATATGCAAATCACTACCTGCTTGTTAGGGTAAGCTAGACCTTACAGGAAAATGGAGACACCGTTTTTTAAGGCATCCTCTTTATTCTGAGGTGGAGCTCACTCTAACCACTTACCACAATATTTACTATAATCCCGGTATTTAATATAATACCTCTTCAGTGTCAATAATTATATAGTAACTATGGCAAAATAGGCAAAACCCTTGGAGATCACACTCATATCATAACTTGACCACATGGCAGACAAAGAATTACTGCACAATGCTGTCTTATTTATTTATCTGCCCTATAGTACAGGATATTCATTGCTATTTGTATTATATTAATAGGTTTATATAGTGAATATACCCTTATTGTAAAATATAAGGATATTATAAGTCACCAAGGAGTTCCATGATCATATAAAAGCACAATGCCTTCTAATATCCTCATATTTTCCAACAAGACACCAGTTTTAGTGAAAATGACATCACTAAGATGACATCACTAAGCATCGTTTGAAACCAATGACATCACTAAGAGCCATTAATAAGGATATCATTTACAAGATATTAAAGGGGTTGTTCACCTTCCAAACACTTTTTTCAGTTCAGTTGTTTTCAGATTGTTCCCCAGAAATAAAGACTTTTTTTCTCTTTCCATTATTTATTTTTACAGTTTTTCCAAAATCTAAGTTTACAGTTGAATGTTGGGCCCAAATTCACTAAAGCGCAAAGTGTCTAACGCTAGCGCTAATTCGCCAGCGTGACGTCATTTCGTAACTTCACAAATTCACTAACACCGGCTCTGGTGAATTTTCGCAAGCGAAGTAGATAGACTTGCTCAACTTCGCACCCTTACGCCAGGCGAAGTTGCGCACTGACGAAGGATCGTAATTACGCAAATTCACTAAGATGAACATTTTCCTGAACGTTACCACTTACGTTAGACTTTACTTCGCTTGGTCAGACCAGACGAAGTTCAATACAATAGATAGGAGTTTGAAGAAAAAAAAAACGCTGGCGTGTTTTACCATTGTAGGGTGATAGTCTTAAAAAGATCATTTTTTTGGGGGGGGTTACCCTCCTTCCCTCCTACATTTCCTAACATATGGCAACACAACTATACAGGGGGCACATGTAGGGCAATAGGACAACTTTATTTTATTTATTAAAGGTTTCCTGGGCTTATGAAGTGGCTGTAACATATACTTCTATTATATGTTAAAGTTCCCGCCGTATGCAAATTAGGCTTCGCTAGCGTAACTGCGCTCTGCCTAGCGCAACTACGTTACCGTTCACCGACCTGAGCGTAACTTCGTACTTTAGTGAATTTGCGTATCGCTGTCGAAAATTCACCTGGCGAAGTGCGGCAAATGCTATCGAAGCCAACGCTGGCAAATTTTCGGATCTTAGTGAATTTGCCCCTTGGTGTCTCTGGTGTTTGAGTCTGGCAGCTCAGTAATTCAGGTGCAGACTCTAAACTGTTACAATGTTGCAACATTTAGTTGATTCATATCTCAGCAGCATCTCTGGAGTATTAGCAACTATTGTATCAATTCTATAACTATAAACTCTTCAACTATAAAGTGTATTAAAGGGGTTGTTCACCTTCCCAACGCTTTTTTCTGTTCAGTGGTTTTCAGATTGTTCTCCATAAATAAAGAATTTTTTTCAATTACTTTACATTATTTATTTTTTACTGTTTTTCCAAAATCTAAGTTCAAAGTTAAATGCTGGTGTCTCTGGTGTTTGAGTCTGGCAGCTCAGTAAATCACGTGCAGACTCTAAACTGATACAATTTTGCAACATTTAATTGATACATTTCACAGCAACATCTCCTGAGTATTAGGAACTATTGTATCAATTCTAACAGCTGACTGTAATGAAACTCATGGATTCTGATTCTCAGCAGGGACAAAGATAACAAATGTATCTATTAAATGTATCAGTTTAGAACTGTTGGGGGGGTCGGCGACCCCCCCCCCGTGCCGCTTTAGATGGTGAAAAATTACACTTTACACTTCAATATTAGAAAAACAGTTAGAAAATACAGTAACTGGAAAAAGTCGTTATTTCTGGTGATCTATCTGAAAACAACTAGATGTTTGAAGGTGGACAACCCCTTTAATAGAGGTTTTCGCTTAGGGCAGTGGTTCTCAACCTTCCTAATGCTATAACACTTCCTGCTTCATAATCCTATAACACTTTAATACAGTTCCTCATGTTGTGGTGACCCCCAACCATAAAATATTAAAATATTTTCGTCGCCAGCCCAGAGCGGATTGATAGGAAAGTACAGGAGACAGCGTGGCTGCATAAAGCTTTGCTTTCCATGCATAGTGCGGCAAAATATTTTGGCCACACCCCCAATTACCATGTTTTTTTTTACAAATATGACTTCCTGCTTTAAATGTTCAGGGAGAACTGTATGTCAGTCCCTACTAAGGGGATATAGAAAGTTGTAGTGCAACTGGCTTCCCTACACAGGTTACTGAACTACAACTCCCAGCACCTACACCCGGAGAGCTACAACCTTGGCCCAGGGCTAGTGGGGAGGGAGATGAACCTGCTCCTGGAACCTCTTAAGTGACCCCTGTGAAAGGGTCATTCAACCCCCAGGTTGAGAACCACTGGCTTTTATACATCCCTTATTCTCTTCCTTTTTAAAGTGTTCATTGCCCTTTAAACTTTTTAGCTGAAAATGTTTTTATTATTTTCCAAGTTCAACAAGCAGGAATTTCAACAAAAGATCAAAGCAGACCAATGAGGAAATTTAAATTTGGTTTAGACAGTGACATCTAGACAATGTGCAATCACTCTTCTGCAACTTTATGTTCAGCAGTGCTCCAGTTTAACATTTCAGCAGCTGTCTGGTTGCGAAGGTCCAATTTAACATATAACACTACAGTAAATGTGCTCAATATTTAGTCACAGGAAGACTTGGGAAGTTGTGTTCAATTAAAGGAAAGCTTGCTCTATAAATAAATATCAGACCCTTATGAGTGAATTCAGAATATTTTTTTAAACTATAATGGCACAATTGTGTATCACGTAAGGGCCCACTCATTACCCCATCAAGCTTGGGAAAATGATATACAGCAGCATAAAGGAACAGTTCAGGGTAAAATTAAAAACTATTTACCCAGTTTTTACTTTTATACTGAACAATTCCTTTAAGTAGATTATTGGTACGTCACCTCATCATGTTGCCAGAAGGGGGCAGCAAGACACAAACCATGAGGCTACAGTGTATCCTAAAAATACATTCCACTGAACTGAGGCAATGAATTATCATATTAATAATTAGAGACACCTCATTCTTTCTTATGCCAACATACATGTATCTATTTAAAGGGATACGGTCATATAAAAACATGTTTTTTTTTCAAAACACATCTTAATAGTGCTGCTCCAGCAGACTTCTGCACTGAAATCCATTTCTCAAAAGAGCAAACAGATTTTTTTGTTTTCAATTTTGAAATGTGACATGGAGCTTAGACATTTTGTCAATTTCCCAGCTGCCCCTGGTCATGTGACTTGTGCCAGCACTTTAGGAGGGAATTGCTTTCTGGCAGGCTGTTGTTTTTCCTTCTCAATGTAACTGAAGTCTCAGTGGGACATTTTACTATTGAGTGCTGTTCTTAGATCTACCAGGCAGCTGTCATCTTGTGTAAAGCTGGCCATAGACGCAACAATCCGATCGTTCAAATCGATTCATACAATTTTCGAATCGTGTGGAGTGTCCCGACATTTATCTTCAGTCGATCAGACAAGCTAGAAGATTTTGGCGGCTGCCGAACATATCTCATGTATCCCATGCAGGCCCGGACTGGCCATTTGTGGGTTAGGGCAAATGCCAGAGGGGCTGCTATAAGGTCCCATAGAAAGTCAGTGTTTAGTGGGCTGGTGGGGGCTGTTTGGGCCTCTATGTGGGCTGATGGGCCTCTGTGTACCTGAAATGCCAGGGCCTATTTTAATTCTCAGTCCAGTCCTGATCGCATGTAGTGCCCATCTGACAATCTTCAGTGGGAGACTGTCACCAGCTTTTGTCGGACATAAACCTTTGTGCAATTGCTCTAGGGGCAGGTGATATCACTTCAACTTGCAATACAGCAGTAAAGAGTGACTGAAGTTTATCAGAGCACAAATCACGACTTGGGGTAGCTGGGAAATTGACAATATGTCTAGCTCTGTGTCAGATTTCAAAACAAAATATAAAAAATCTGTTTGCTCTTTTGAGAAATGGTTTTCAGTGCAGATTTCTGCTGGAGCAGCACTATTAACTGATGCACTTTGAAAAAAAGTATCCCTTTAACCAGTGTCAGACTGGAGAGTCTTGGGCCCTCCCTTCCTTGTTTTTATGCACTAGACATATCCATGCATGTTCTATACATTTTCCTACTTTTACTGGGGAGAGTATTACCTTGTAGTGGAATGATAAATGATTCACACCTTTTTCCCCTCCTGTAAAGTTGGGGCTCAGTAAAATTCCACTTGACACAGTGAGGAGTGAGACAGGTTATGACTTTCCTACATGAGGGGGCAGGTTTATCGAGGGTCAAATTACGAGGTGATGGGAGTTATTTTATTTGAATAAAAAAGACCACTCGAAATTTACTTTAAAAAAAAATCTGAATTTTTAACTTCGAGTGAATAGGCTGTATTCAATCGTTCAAATCACATTCGGATCTTATTCATTCAAATTTGATTCAAAATATTTAAATCAAACTTTTTCTGATTTTCTAAATAAAAAACATCCGACCAAACTGGAATCCACGATTTGCCCTTATTTATCAATGACATAACTCGAAAAATCAGATAGGGAAAAAAAACTGCAACTCTTAGAATGTTGCACGAAAAAAAAATCTAAATCTTTCAGATCTCACACCTGAAAAGTCAGACAATAATATCTTAAAGAACAAGTAAACGTTTTTTTTTTCTATCTCTAAATTTGCTCTAAACAGCCCCTCAAATTAATGTACCTTAGTCCCTACTGCAAGTCTGCTCTGGTTTCTGTGTTATCAGCAGCTTGTTTCACCTTCTTCCTGGTGCAGAGTGAAGCCCCGCCCCTTAGCTTTCTGAGCTGACCTTATATCTTGGACTAGTCCAGGATATCATTTGCATACTATGACATAGCAGAGAGCAGTGTGTGTAGCAGCTTTTGCTTGGGGAAACTAGCTTACTAATGAAACACTGGCTCCCTCTTCCTCTCTATTGTGGAACAGCAGCAAATGGACTGCTCAGTAAACTAAGGGGCTGGGCTTCACTCTGCACCAGGAAGCAGAGGAAACAAGCTGCTGATAACACAGAAACCAGAGCAGACTTGCAGCAGAGACTAAGGTACATTAATCTGGGGGGCTGTTTAGAGCAAATTTACAGAAAGAAAAAGAAAAACATTTACTTTTCCTTTAAAATTGCAAATAGGACCATTAACTTCTACAGCATCTCAACAGGTTGAAGATGGAGTATTTGGGGATTTAGACTTTTTGCAGCCTCGGAGTATTATAAATCTCAAAAAAATAGTTTTTTCTTCCATTAAAATGTGGATTTTATAGGAAAAAAACTATTTTTTTTAGTTTTTAATTAATTAAAAATAACCCCCTTAATCTTCACTTCATTAATGAATTGTCACTCCTCTGCCTTCATCACTTGTTTCCAACAGGGATGCACCAAATCCACTATTATGGATTCGGCCGAATCCTTTGTGAAAGATTTGGCCGAATCCTAATTTGCATGTGCAAATTAGAGATGGGAAAGGAAAAAGTTGAAAAAGAATGTTTTACTACCTTGTTTTGAGCAGGCCCGGACTGGCAATCTGTGAGTTATGGCAAATGGGGCTGCTAAAGTCAGTATTTAGTGGGTTGGTGGGGGCTGTTTGGGCCTCTGTGGGGGCTGCTTGGGCCTGTGTGTATCTGAAATGCCAGGGCATATTTTGATTTCAGTCCAGACCTGATGAAAAGTCATGTGATGTCCCTTCCCACACCTAATTTACATATACAAATTAGGATTCAGAACAGTTTCGGACTCGGAAAACAGATTTGGAAAGTTTGTTTTATTACAGTTTTGCTAATGAAGGTGAATTGTCCTTTAAGCTGCAAGCCACAGTTTCCCTAAGAGACCTGCTTATCTTAAATTGTAACAATTGCTTCTTTGCTTATCTTAAATTGTTACAAATGTATGTATGTGCACCTGTCACGTATTCTGGGCTCTGTATCTAAGGGCAGAACTCCAAGATCCGATGCGGTGCGCTGGGTCGCGCGGCGAAGCAACACAGGCCACCAGTTGGAGAGGCAGAATATAATGTAAGTTAATTAAACATTGCAGATACAAACTACATGCATCCAACTGTCAGATGCAAACGCTACATGCTGCGTCATTTGACAGTCGAATACAGGTAGTTTGTAGCTGCGATGTTTCATTGACTTACATTATATTTTGTCCCTCCGACTTGCCACCTGTGTTTCCTTTCAATGCATCGGATCTGAAGACATTGGGCTGTGGAGTTCGGGCCTTAGTGCACCTGGTGGCTGTTCTGGGCTCTCTGCCAAAAACCAATTAAGTTAGAAACGTTGTATCTTTATTGTGGCATATTGTGTAAAGCACTATGGCAGTGATCAAAAGATGACATGATTTTTCAAAGGAGGTCAGATGTAACCAAAATGACATTATATCAGGTGCTGAAATATGAAGTTGGCTAGCAAAACATGTACTTGTGTACTTTAGCAATGTACATTAAAAAAAAAAAAAAAACTTACATGATATCTCATATATATGACCCAATGAAGTCAATGTAAGGAAAAAACATGGTTTATCATTTTTTTTTTTGGGGGGGGGGATAATTTTAAATACTTCAGCACTATCAATGCCTTCTGTAAGGCTGGTGGCAACAGGATTAATGCAAGAGAATTCTCAGGCCAGAAGCCTACCTGCAGAGGGTGCCCTTTCCACTGCTCTGTCTCTGGCTTGGTTTAACCCCTTGCCCACCAAACTCTTTGTTTCAAAATGAGACAAAAAGAGGGACATTTCTGTGCATAATTAATCACTAGATGTACATCCTATGAAAGATATGGATAGCCTTGTGTCTTTCTAAACAGCTGGAAGAGGGTCATGTTTAACACTCAGAAAACCACAAAAAAAAAGCATGATGGTGGAGGAGATAGCCTCCTCATCTGTATGCAAAGCAGAAGGAATTCTGGGAAGGAAGCCCAGCATAGTTCCTAAGATATCCACTGACATGGAATGTCCTGGATCATATCTGGATTGCAGCATACAGAAGCCCTTCTGGCATAAGCCAGTATTTCCAAATTCCCAGCGTGTGGCTGAAGCTTACCTATTGGGGTTTAAAGCACAGTCAGGGCAGTATGCTGGTCAGATTCCTAACTGCAGACTGCCAATACTGGGCTACTTTCCCAGAATTCCTTCCGCATAGCTCAGTAATTTGTCTGATGCCCTGCTGGAGAGGGTGTGACTCATAGCTTCTAACAGCAGCATCTTATGTAACATGGGATACATTCATGCCCCCAAGTCTGATTGTGTTAACTAGCCAAGGAACCCCCTATCCCCCCCAGGATGTATCCCTAACATTTAATTAAAACACATACACATATTGTGGCAAACATCTATGGAGGTCACAGGCTTTATTTAACAGTTTAAAGGGATCCTGTCATGGGAAAAATATTTTTTTTTCAAAATGCATCAGTTAATAGTACTGTTCCAGAAGAATTCTGCACTGAAATCCATTTCTCAAAAGAGCAAACAGACTAATTATATTTCATTATGAAATCTGACACGGGGTTAGACATTTTGTCAATTTCCCAGCTGCCCCACATCATATGACTTGTGCTCTGATAAACTTCAGTCACTCTTTACTGCTGTACAGCAAGTTGGAGTGATATCACCCCCTCCCTTTCCCCCACCCAGCAGCCTAACAAAAAAACAATGGGGTAACCAGATAACAGCTCCCTAACACAAGATAACAGCTGCCTGGTAGACCTAAGAACAGCACTCAGTAGTAAAACCCATGTCCCACTGTGTTACATTGAGAAAGAAAAACAACAGCCTGCCAGAAAGCAGTTCCCTCCTGAAGTGCTGGCACAAGTCACATGACCAGGGGCAGCTGGGAAATTGATAAAATGGCTAGCCCCATGTCAGATTTCAAAACTGAATATAAAAAAATCTGTTTGCTCTTTTGAGAAATGGATTTCAGTGCAGACATCTACTGGAGCAGCACTATTAACTCACAGCCCAAAAATTTGTCAAACATGGAGCAGGAATCATCTCCTTTTTAGCCCATCCCCCTGATCATAACATTGTGCATAACTGGCGCTAACCCAGTCTCTTGCATGCCTCAGACAAGACTGTGCAGTCAAAGTCTGAAAGCACTGGCGCCCTAGGCAAGCCAGCCTGAAGCGAGAAAAAAAATAGATAGCGCAGATCGTAGGCCAGAGAGCGGACCGGACTGGGGGTAGGCAACAGAAGAGGTATGTGCCTGGGGCCCCCCCAGCTTTGCACCCTAGGCTGGTGCTTACCCCTTGGCCCGGCCCTGCCTGCTCTGTAACCAACTCGTACTCCTAAGTACACCCAAGTCAGTTTGAGTTGCCTATACTGTACCACCACATAAAGCCAGGGAAACAGAAAGGTCAGTTTCCCAAAAGAACATTCCAAATGTAGAAACTACAAAAAAAGACTGGAAAAGAAGACTGGAAAAGGTCACTGTCCGATATTTTGGACAACCAACCAGATGACAAGAGATTTAAACCAGACACAGATGACTTACATAAGGTAATGTATGATGAGTCCTGCACGGGTCCATTTTTCGGAACCCATACCCGACCTGACCCGCAAGTACCTTATCTGCAACCCGACCCGCAACCCGCAGACCATCAAGAATCAGGAAGTGCTGTCACTGTAAATTGGAAGTGACATCATCAGAAGTAGGCTGATCAGAACAAAAAGAGGAAGTGCAGCCGTAAACCCGGAAGTGACATCATCGAAAGTCGGAGGAAGTAGGCGTGATCAGAAAAGACAAGAGTAAAATTTGCTATTGAGATGACCTGCGACCCGATCCGCCACCCGCAAAACTGGAGAACCATTGACTCCATGTATTTCCGCTCCCGAAACTTCCACCTGCCACCCGCAGGGTACCACAGGTTTTTGCGGGTAACGCGGGTACCCAACCCGCTGCAGGACTCTACTGGAAAGTCCCGATCTCTCTGCACTGAACGGGGAAAGTCCCTTTTTCTCTGCACTGAATGGGAAAGTCCCTATTTCTCTGCACAGCCAAAAGAGATACAATGTTTCTAACTTAATTGGCTCTTGGCAGAGAGCCCAGAATAGATATTTGATACATTTGTAACAGTTTTGTCCCTTGGGAGAAGAAGATTAACAGTTTAAAGGGCAATTCACCTTCATTCGTAAAATAGTAATAAAACTACAGAAATGTGTTCAAACTTTCAGAACCTGGCAAATTTTGTAAAATGGGCATGGTAATTAGGGGGTGTGGTCACAAAAAAGGGGCATGGTCAAAAATGTGCCCCTCTTTCCATTTCCAAAATGTTGTTCGGTATGGTTGAAGATATATTCACCTCAGAAGTTTCCCTGTACTAATCCATCACTTCCACATGGACCTTGTGTTGGGGGGGTCACTGACCCCCAAAAACACTAAAGTTGCTACTCCACTTCCTTATATGATGTCACACACAGTACTACTAGCTAACCTTACTCCTATTGGCTGTGTCTGCTGTCAATTTATGTAGTAAATGTCTGCATGGCTGTGTGATTGTTTGTTACAGGGTCAGGGTGTTTTTTTATATGCGGTGTCTGTTTACCTATATACTATTACAACTGAGTAATCAAATTATTGACTGGTTACACTGCACAAGCAACCAATGAATTACTAGGAGTAGGGCAGTATCAATGTCCAATAGGAAACAAGTAAAGGTGGCCAAGTCGGCAGCTTATGGGGCCCTTCGACGGGCTTTACCCGATCGATATCTGGCCAAAAGTTGTGCGGGGCCCCATGATTTCTAATGCCGGCCCTGTGTTTAAGGCCAACAAATTGTGGTGTGCACAAAGAATTTTGTGTTAAAATAAAACAATTTTTATTCATTCATTTCTGAGTGCACAATTTTAAAAAACTGCGCACAAAACTTTAAAATGTGGGCACAAAATACAGGGATCATTGCTCTGTACATTGTACAGTTTGTATATATTGATAGACACAACATTTATATCCTTCTTTATATGGCTGGTATCCACGCCTGTACGCTTGTGCATGAATGCAGGGAATATAATGGTGGTGATAGGTGGGGGACATCATACTTTGTCCCTGCAAGAGGGTTTCTTTCAGAAGAAGAGCCTGAGTTGAAGGGATTAGAACAAGGGGATGGTAGATAGTGAGTAGTAATAGCATACTGTCTGTTTAACCTTTTAGGTGCCTCAGACAGAAAGAGCAGATGGCCTTTTGTGAAACAAAAGGGGCAGGGCTTATGTCACAAATGAAGCTGCATTTTTTGCATTTCAGATACCTCTCTCTTTCTCACTTCTACCGGTTCTAAAACCTTTACCTACTGTTACTTTTCAATTGCTATCCACAATGGAATTTTGCTATTTGTCGGGTGGATTAAAAGACCGTTCCCTCAATAAAGAGTTAAGCATTGGCAGATGTTGGTCTTAAATTTCTTCTCAACTTATAAACATCTGCACCTTTAACCGAGTGATTCACCTTAAAGTTAATTTTAGTATGTTATAAAATGGGCATTTCTAAACAACTTTTCCTTGGTCTTCTTTATTTATTTTTGATAGTTTTTTAATTATTTACCTTTTTCTCTGACTCTTTCCAGCTTTCAAATGGGGGTCACTGACCCCCCTATAAAAAACAAATGCTTTGTAAAGCTACAAATGTATTGTTTTTGCTATTTTTTATTTCTTGTCTTTCTAATCAGGTCCTTCATATTCATATTCCAGTCAAATTGTCTCAGAATATCACTCTCTATATCATACTAAAATTTAGTTTAAACGTGAACAACAATTTTAAAAAAATTAAAGAGATACTTCATGGGAAACATGTTTTCAAAACACATCAGTTAATAGTGCTACTCCAGCAGATTTCTGCACTGAAATCCATTTCTCAAAAGAGCAAACAGATTTTTTTATATTCAATTTTGAAATCTGGCATGGGGCTAGACAAATTGTCCGTTTCCCATCTGCCCCCAGGCATGTGACTTGAGTCTGCACTTTAGGATGGAACTACTTTCTGGCAGGCTGTTGTTTTGCCTTCTCAATGTAACTGAATCAGTCTCAGTGGGACTTGGCTTTTACTATTGAGTGTTGTTCTTAGATCTACCAAGCAGCTGTTCTCTTGTGTCATGGAGCTGTTATCTGGTTACCTTCCCATTGTTCTTTTGTTAGGCTGCAGGGGGGAGGGGATGATATCACTCTAACTTGCAGTACAGCAGTAAAGAGTGACTAGAACAAAAAGCAAAAAGAAAGTGGGAGCACTTACCGGACTTAACTGGCCTCAGCGTGCAACACGTGCACCACTATCCCCTCCAGTGAAGTCCAATCCGTGGTAATTTCCACCAGATTTAAAAAATTTAAAAATGTCAAAATGTATTCAGGAATTCATTAAAGGAAAACTATACCCCCTGAACAATGTAGGTCTCTATAAAAAGATATTGCATAAAACAGCTCATTTGTAAAACCCTGCTTCATGTAAATAAACCATTTTCATAATAATACACTTTTTTAGTAGTATGTGCCATTGGGTAATCCTAAATAGAAAATAGCCATTTTAAAAAATAAGGACAGCCTCCTGGGATCCTAGGATTCATACCAAACAAACTATAAAGTTAGCTCACATGAGCCAATTAACAGACAGAATTGTGTCTTTTGCTTCCACACTTCTTGCTGTTACAGTTAGAGTTGAAATATTTCTGGTCAGGTGATCTCTGAGGCAGCACACAGACCATCACTAAATGGTGGTTCAAGGCTTGTGATGTAAAACGGCAATATTTACTTAAATATATATTCCAGTTTGGTAAGATTCTTTAATATGCCACTTAATTTGATATAAACTATCTGTTGCTCAAGTATTCATTTTGGGGGTATACTTTTCCTTTAAAATCTTCATAATTACAGCAGCAAAACCCACATATAGGCTGCCCGCTTGACGCGTTTTGTGGCTCCCTGCCTCTGAGCGTCTGATGAAGTGGCAGGGAGCCACGAAACGAAAGCGGGCAGCCTATATGTGGGTTTTGCTGCTGTAATTATGAAGATTTTAATGAATACCTGAATACATTTTGACAAAAAAAAATTAAAATCTGTCTCTCTCGGTGCTCCGTATTTTGGAAATTACCATAGTAAAGAGTGACTGAAGTTTATCAGAGCACAAATCACATGACTGGGACAGCCAGAAAACTGACAATATGTCTAGCCCCATGTCAGATTTCAAAACTGAATACAAAAAAAAACTCTGTTTGCTCTTTTGAAAAATGGATTTCAGTGCAGAATTCTGCTGGAGCAGCACTATTAAAGGAATTGTTCAGTATAAAAGTAAAAACTGGGTAAATAGATAGGCTGTGCAAAATAAAACATGTTTTCAATATAGTTAGTTAGGCAAAAATGTAATGTATGACAGCTGGAGTGACTGCAAGTCTAACCTAATAGAACAGAACACTACTTCTTGCTTTTCAGCTCTCTTTTGTTTACACTGACTGGTTACCCTTTAACTGATGTGTTTTGAAAAAAAAACATGTTTTATCCAGAGTATCTCTTTAAGGAAAGCTCTAGTTTACGGTGTAAGGCTAAGTAACATTTCAGTTAAAAGGAAAGCTATGTATGATTTATATTTCCCTATAGGTCTGATGAAGGGTTATACACATTTAGGGGCAAATTTACTATTATTCCCCAAAAATAATTAGTTTATATTCGATATTCGATTAGCATTCGATCGTCGAATGCTAATCGAATAGTTCTAGGCTACATTTTATTCGATATTTGATCATTTGACGATTGAATACAAATCTATTCGATCAGTTGAATAAATCATTCGACTGAACGAAGAAATCATTCGATCGTTCTAATGATTCCTACTTCGATCGTACGAATCCTATTCAATCAGGACTTAGCCTCAGAAGCCTATTGGAGTGCTCCCATAGGCTTCTATTGCAATTCGGTAGGTCCAATCTGCCGAAGTAGGCAATCGAAGAAGCTTTAAAAATAAAATCCTTCTCTGGTTGAATGATCGAATGATTGAATATACGTTCATTCGACTCTATTCGAATGTATTCGATCGTTCGACCATTCCCTATTCGATGATCGAATATGACAAAATTCACATATTCGACCAAACGAAGAAATCCTACGTTCGAACTTCGATCGAACTTCGATTCCTTCACGTGAATTCAGTACATCGGCCCCTTAATTTTAGTATGATAGTATTTCATTTTATATAGAAGTTTAGCTTTGTTTCATTGCAATCCCTTGTTTATAAAGTTAAATATTTTAAAACATTAGGATAAGTTGGTTCGGCTTGTATGTTTGTGAATGCATTTGTGTATATTCACATTGTTGTAATAACAATATATTATACTGTAAGTAGATTACAGTAATGTAATCACAGTTTTACAGGGGCCCCTAGTGTAAATGATGTCCCACCTTCACCTCCCCCATCCTCCTTACTGCCTAGCACACCTCCTAGTAGCACTGCTGCTCCCCTGATGGCCTCCCAGTAGGCCCCATAAAGGGACGGGACCTGGTGCAGTCTCACCCCCTGCTCCCCCAGTAGTTTCATGTCAGCTGACCATATAGACTCCTGTGGTGAGTGAATCCTTGCCTGATTTGACCACCCTTGCTTGTGTTCCCGTGCAGGATAGGACTAAATCCACGGCCTGATTATGCAGAGATTTGCCAACCAGTAGTTATCCGACTGATAATCACAGAACAGAAGCACTTTGAAAACTATCTTAGCTGGAGGAGAGGTGACTGCTGCTCCACTGCTTCAGCATTGCATACATATCTCCCAACTGTCCCGTTTTTCACGGGACAGTCCCAATTTTGACAGCTTAAAGGAGAAGGAAAGGTTAAAACTAATTAAGCCTTATCAGAAAGGTCCACCTAAATACACCAGTAAACCCTCAAAGCAATGCTGCTCTATGTCTTCTGTCAAAAGAAACACAGCATTTCTTTCCTTCTATTGTGCACACATGGACTTCTGTATCAGACTTCCTGTTTTCAGTTTAAACCTCCTTTCCCTGGCTTGAGCATGCTCAGTTTGCTCATCCCCCCCGCCCCCCCTTCTCTGCTGTAATCTGAACTCAAAGCTATAAGTGAGCAGGTAAGTGGCTTTTGTCAGAGACCCCAGGATATGTGCCGGGTGCAGTTAGATACATTTGTAACGATTTAAGATAAGCAAAGAAACAATTGAGATAAGCACGTCTATTGGGCAACTCTTGCTCTCTAAGCAACTTTTCAATTGGTTGTCATTATTTATTTGCTATTGTTTTTTTAATCAAATCCATTCTTGCAACACGTTCCAGCTTTCAAATGAGGGTCACTGACCCCATCTATGCTCTGTAAGGCTACAAATCTATTGTTATTGCTACTTTTTATTACTCAGTTTTCCATTCAGGCCCCTCCTATTCATATTGCAATCTCTTATTCAAATCATTGCATGGTTGCTAGGGTAATTTGCACCCTAGCAACCATATTGCTGAAATTGTAAACTGGAGAGCTGCTGAATAAAAAGCCAAATAACTAAAAAACCACAAATAATAAAAAAAAAATGAAAACCAATCGCAAGTTGTCTCAGAATATCACTCTCTACAATCATACTAAAAGGTGAACAACCCCTTTAAGGGCTAGGCCAGACGAGAAGATTTGGGGAGATTCATCGCCTGTCGATTAATCGCCTGGCAACCAATCTCCCAGAACCACTTCCCCCTGCCTTCCAGCTGAATAATGAAGAATTGCCTGCGCCTATTCACACACAGCGCTGCGCTTTCCCGAAATCACTTGAAATTACCTAAGGAGGCAACTTCAAGCGACTTCGGAATATGCATCGCTGAGTGTGAATAGGCACAGGCAATTCTTCATTATTCAGCTGGAAGGCAGGGGGAAGCGGTTCGGGGAGATTAGTCACCCCAAAGAAGGGGAGATTAGTCGCCCCAAAGAAGAGGCGATTAGTCGCCAGGCGACAAATCTCCCCGAATCTTCCCGTCTGGCCTAGCCCTTAATGGGCAATTCACCTTCATTAGCAAAACGGTAATAACACATAAAAACCACAGAAATGTGTTAAAATTTTCATAACCTGCCAAATTTTGTAAAATGAACATGGTAACTAGGGGGCACGGCCACAAAAATGCGTGTGGATAAGTCTTTTTGTCCCTCTTTCTATTTCCAAAATGTTGGGAGATATGGTGCATATAATCAGAACCAGCAGTGAAGAGAATGAGCTCCTCTGTCTCCTTTTTTTTCTTATGGTTACTTCATTTTGTTATAATAATTCAGTCAGTCTATACAACCACAGGTCCAACTGATATTTAAAATGGGTTCTGACATTTCAAGTCAGTGTCGGACTGGCCCACCGGGATACCAGGAAAACTCCCGGTGGGCCAAGGTGTCAGTGGGCCCTCATGCTGCTAAACTTTTGGCCTATTTCATGGCCATTCCCTATTTATATGAGAACAAAGAGGCTAAATAGATGGAATAACTGATTATAGTATGTAAAGAATACAAACTAGTATAATAGAGGTTGATTGAGGAGATGAAGAATATTAGTACTGAGAGTGGGCCCCTGGTCTAAGGTTTTATGGTGGGCCCCTGGTGTCCCAGTCCGACACTGTTTCAAGTACATAGAGACCCAAACAGCCCCCCCCCCCTTGGGCCCAATACATAGTGATTGGCTGTGGCATCATACTAGCATTTGCCAGAATTCACTGTCTGGCTTTTCCTAGATAATCTGTGACATATTGTTGTGTTTGGTAGCCGAGGATAAGGAGAGTATAACAATGCTTTATTAGCAGGTCATGCAGCCATTACATAACAGCAGTAAGTCTTACTTTCACTTTCAAGTTGTACAGAAAGTCCTATGTATGCACAGTGTCACCTGCAGGCCATTTGTATAAACACCACACATATGTAAAAGTGTTTTTTGTTTTTGTTTTTTTTTATATAAAGAAGCATGCAAGTTATTGGAACGATATTAAAATCCACTTTTTACGTAAAACAATTAAAGGAACAGTAACATCCACATTTAGGGTTGCCACCTGCCTGGTATTTTACTGGCCGGCCGGTAAAAATTAAGCTTGATCCCAATGTTATTAATAGAATGATGTTATTCAGATGTGGCAACCCTACCCACATTGCCAGTTTGTCCAGGACTTGAAGAAGTCTCTTAACAAGTAGATAAAAAGAAATAGTTCAGTGCAACACTCCAGCCGACTGTAAGACTGGGTAAACACACCAGTTTTACCAGTGCAGGGAACAGTACATTAAAGTATCATTCCTTTAATGTTACAGTTTTTGAAAATGCATCAGTTAATAGTGCTGCTCCAGCATAATTCTGCACTGAAATCCGTTTATTTATATTTAATTTTGAAATCTGACATGGGGCTAGACATATTGTCAGTTTCCCAGCTGCCCCCAGTCATGTGACTTGTGCTCTGATAAACTTCAGTCACTGCTGTTCTGCAAGTTGGAGTGGTTTCACCCCCCCAGCAGCCTAACAACAGAACAATGGGAGGTAAACAGATAGCAGCTCCCTGATACAAGCTAATAGCTGCCTGGATGGGTCTTCCCAATCTATCTCGGGCCACGATATTGATCGGGAAGGTTTCATTTTTCCACCGACCAACCCATCGGAGTGCATTGCTCCTTGTTGTAATAAGATAATTTGGCCCTAGGGCCGAATGTTCTGATTACCCCTATATAACCCTGCCATTAGTGGGCATATCGGGGAAAGATCCGCTCGTCTGGCGATATTGCCTTATAGTGTATGGCCAGCTGAAGAACAGCACTCAACAGTAAAAGGCGAAGTCCCACTGTGACACTGAGTACGAGAAACAACAGACTACCAGAAAGCAGTTACATCCTAAAGTGCTGGCTCATTCTGAAAGCACATCACCAGGCAAAATGACCTAAGATGGCTAGCTACACACCAATATTATAACTAAATAAAATAAACTTGCTGTTTAAGGAATTACATTTTACATGGTAGAGTGAATTATTTGCAGTATAATTTAGAAATAAAAACAACACCATAAAAATGATGACAGAATCTGTTTAAATCACTCTCAAGTAACTTTTTCTGCAGCCAATCACAATAAGTCATCAGTGATACCCTAAGGACGCAGACCCTTATCAAGTTCCCACCTCAACAAAGAAACTAGAGGCCACCAGACCCAAACTGACCTTTATAGTCATCCTAAGCTGCATGGGTTTAAATAGCAATACCAGTCTCTTAGGCTGGGAAGGATATAAAGTTGTGCTTATTTGTGAGGTTGCCATATGTGAGGATCTTTGCCCAATTTAACCAATCATGTTCTGGGCTAAGCTGATCATTGAACGCCATAGATTGGATCACAGTGCAGAGCCACTAAAAGATGCATCAACAGGTGAATGGAGCCCTCGTATGGTGGGATTTTTAAACTTGTAGACTGTTGAGACATTGGTCAGGCAGGCCATTGATTTAGGATAGCCTCCTGTCCATTGGGTTTCAGCATTCTGAAAATGTAAAATCAGTCCTGTTCCCAAGTCACTTAGAGACCACCAATCTGTCAAAGGCCGTGGCATTTCCTTGGGCTGTATACCATATATGAATAGAAATAGGGTTGAATAAATTCTGCTCATAATTGCCAATAGGCTTCTATTATGGACCTTGCAACAGTAATCATAATGATAATTTATGTCCCCACACTTTCCCATTCCTATATGCGCTCCTCTTGCTTTATCATATTAAGACTTAATTTAATTCAAATTCTTCTTTGTGTCATCATCAATATTATAGTGAATTCTATGCGCTCCCCTCTTCTATTACAACCCCTCTTTCACCCCATCTTGATTTCTCCTAATGCCGCCACCCTTGCCTTAAGCTGTGCTTCTGCAGAGAACATTCTCAGTCTGCTGACTGCATCCCTGTCACACCCGCTACCCCCCCCCCCCCCCCCCCCCCCCCCACGCACACCTCTCCTCCCTCCCCCTTTCCACTGTCTCTGGGGAATGTGTGGCGTTCCATGGCATGGAGCAGGAAGGAGGAAGAAAGGGAGGAGCGTGGGGTATATACCAAGGGTCCCTGTGGTACATATTTTTCAAAATCATCCTAACCTCCTTTATGAAAGCTCTGTCCTGTGCAGTATTATCTGCCATAATGTTAACCCATGCCCTACTTTAGCCCTTTGTTTAACCCTTCCCAATGAAACTTAAGCCCTCTACTGCCAATAACAGGAGACGTTCACCATTCTTACTGATCAGATCATATCCATAGATGTGTGCAGGTTTTTTTTTTTTATACAGACCTAAAGCATTCAATGACCCCACCTCTACCAGAGTCTTGAGGAGTATCAATTAAACCCTCTACTGCCAGAACCACAGAGAGGATTGGTTAGCTTCATTCCTGCCAGTCCCCTGCAGAGAATCGCTTAACCCCTTTCCTTGCCAGAGCCATGTATTGATATAGTTATTGTTGTTCATGTGCAGTCCTCCAGATTAATTAACCTCTGCTTCCTTGTTGCAGGTATTATACTGCTGAAAATCACTTAACCCTTTCCCTGCCAATGCCATCTCCATAAAGCATCTGGTCCCTCAGTTTTTTCACAGGGTTGTTTATAGGAACAGTAACAGCAAAAAATTATTTTTTTAAGGCTGGTAGCACACGGTAAGATTTGGGGGAGATTAGTCAGCCAGCAACAAATCTTTTCTTCTGGCGACTAATCTCCCCACAATGCCTTCCCGCTGGAAAGGAAACTTCGGGCGATTTCAGGAAATTAAGCGTTATGTATGCCATCCCGCCTTCTTGCTGGCAGAAAGGCATTGCGGGGAGATTAATCGCCCTTAGAAGAGGAGATTTGTCGATGGGCGACTAATCTCCCCTGAATCATACAAACTACTGTAGTTCAAATAAATAAGATGATTGTGTAGCAATGGCAAAAACTGAAAAAAGCTATATGGCACAGGTTAAATAGTAGATAACAAATAACAGCATTATGTTCTACAGAGCTTATCTGCTATCTGCTGTGCTATCTGCTGTGTATCCTAAGCCTTTTCTCCTTTGAATGGCTGCCCCCATTGCTACACAGCAGCTTATTTATATAAACAATAGTAGTGTTTCTGAAGCAAACACAGCAGTTTTACCAGTTCAGGGAAACACTGCATTATATTTGTATTACTTTAAAACACTTTAATTTTTTGATGTTACTGTTCCTTTTACTTCAACATTCCTCCCTAGTGCAACTGTTCTTGGAATTAATAGTTGTATATTTTTACCCAGTGGTGGTAGAACACTGTAGAGCATGACTTATACAGTCCTCTTCTTTATTTATAGGCTGAATGGATCAATTGAAAGGTTGCAGTGAGGATCTCCAGCACACCTCGAGGACCAGTAGGGGCAATAATGCGTTTGGATCAAGTCCAAAGTGGAGGGAGACGCTACTTCCGAGTAAAATTCTTCCCCCTCCTTGCCAAAATCGTTTAGTTGAGTTCCTGCCAAAATTCTACAGCTTCATTAAAAAAATGCTGTCACAAGTAAACATCACTAATGGCGGTTCCTTAAAGGTATACTGTCATGGGAAAAAATTAGCAAAAAGATTTTTTTTATATTTAATTTTGAAATGTGACATGGGGCTAGACATATTGTCAGTTTCCCAGCTCCCCCAAGTCATGTGACTTATGCTCTGATAAACTTCAGTCACTGTTTACTACTGTACGGAAAGTTGGAGTGATATCACCCCCTCCCTTCCCCCCCAGCAGCCTAACAACAGAACAATTAGAAGGTAACCAGATAACAGCTCCCTAACACAAGATAACAGATCTGTGGTAGATCTAAGAACAGCACTCAATAGTAAAATCCAGGTCCCACTGCAACACATTTAGTTACAGTGAGTAGGAGAAACAACAGCCTGCCAGAAAGCAGTTACATCCTAAAGAGCTGGCTGTTTCTGGTTCAGGAATGATTTTTACAATTTTATATCGTAGAGAGAATTATTTGCAGTGTAAACAGTGTAATTTGGAAATAAAAAATACATCATAAAAATCAGGACAGAATCACTTTAAGGGAGATTCCCTTGTAATCTTGCTGTAAATTGCTGTAGAATATCAACCTTGCCATGCCAAACACACACAAACTATATGTTCAATAACCTTGTGTATAATATGTTGATTTCTAAGAAGAATTTGTTAACAGAGCTGCAAATAGGAAAAACAAGCCTGATCTCATCATTATTTCCCAATCCACCACACCCCTTAAAAAATAAGCAATTCTTTTCTGCCTCTAAGCCATGGGGTGCAAATAGACTTTGTGTAACCACTGCTAAATAAAAGTGCTTGGTGCTGCTTAAAGGGATACTGTCAAGGGAAAATTGTTTCCCCCCCCCCCCCCAAAACGCATTAGTTAATCTGTTATCTGTTTCTCAAGAGAGCAAACAGATTTTTTATATTCAATTTTGAAATCTGACATGGGGCTAGACATATTGTCAGTTTCCCAGCTGCCCCAGTCATGTGACTTGTGCCTGTTATCTTGTGTTAGGGAGCTGCTATCTGGTTACCTTCCAATTGTTCTGTTGGGGGGGGGGGTGGTAATATCAGTCCAACTTGCAGTACAGCAGTAAAGAGTGACTGAAGTTTATCAGAGCTCAGAAGTCAGATGACTGGGGGCAGCTGGAAACTGACAATATGTTTATCCCAATTTCAGCTTTCAAAACTGAATATTAAAAAAAATCTGTTTGCTCTTATGAAAATGGATTTCAGTGAAGAATTCTGCTGGAGCAGCACTATTAACTGATGTGTTTTGAAAAACCCTGAAACATGTTTTCCCATGACAGTATCCCTTTAAGCCAAAATGTGACCTTTGTTTCAGGGGAACTCTGCCCCTCCCCCCACCCCAATTACAGAATAATTGCAGAAAGGAGGTTGCATTTGACATAATTGTGGCTGATGGTTTAAAACATGCAAAACTGTGCTTGCATTATGACTCAAATTGGATACATTTACATCAAAGATTAGCTGTATGCTGTCAGTGTCAGACTGGGACGCCCCACTAGAAAAACTTAGACCATGGGCCCAATTTCCAAACTATTATTCCTCCTCTCCTCATTCAAGCTCGCCTAGCCTTTTATATCAATTTACTATATTCTTCCATTATCATGCTTTTTCCCCATAAATAAATAAGGAAGGGATATGAAATAGGCTAAATGGTTAGAAGCAAAAGGGCTTTCTGACGCCTGGGCCAACCAGGGTTTTTCCTGGTATCCTGGTATGCAGTTGTTTTGGGTACTTACAGAGCCGTATTTACATAGTGGGCGCCCCTAGGCCCACTGCCGTTTGTTGCTCCCATACTCTGCCCTTTATTTGCATATTTTCATCATCAGTACTAGAGCAATGGGGATTGGTGCATGGGGAATTTAAAAAACTATCCTCTCCTGCACATCCCCAGTGTTTCTGAACCAATGTGGGTGTGGCTTGGCAGCATGCTGCCCCCCTAAAATCCTGCCACCCTAAGCCCAGGCCTAGGTGGCCTTTCCACAAATCCGGACCTGGGCACTTATAATCAAAACATTGCTTCTAACTGTCTCTTTAGGGGGAAATTAACTTTATGCTTTGACAGTGGCTGCTCTGGAACCTCCAGAGCTACCATTTGCTAGAAGCCAATAGTTACTCCAGGGATCCTGGACCTAAATACTCCTCCTACAGGGTGCGTGTGACATCAGCATGTTGTGCGCGTGACATCACACCCACAGACGTTGCAGACATGATGTCACATGATGTGCACCAACCAGCCCAGTCCCCTACCACTCACCCCCCCCCCCAGCTCTTTCACCAGATTTCCTATGGAAATTTGTGGAAGAGGCTGGGCGATTTTTTAATTTTAAAAATAACTTGAAAGGCACCTGATAACCCCCAAAACCTGCTGGCTTAGGCAGAGGCCCTCGGGTGCCTTAATGTAAATATACTTCTGACTATGGATTAAAAAAACCTTTAAACCCTATAGGCTTTTGTAATTAAATTATTATACCATATCATGTGTTCATGGGTATACAAAGTATGCATGGACCAAACAGTATAAATGAGTATATATTCTGATTCCCTACAGATACTTGCTGTATGAATCAACCCTTGAACCAGTTTCTTGTTTGTTTTCAAAGATTACAAAAAACATGTCTGTGGGTAACCATGACCAACAGAAAGAAAATCTCTCTCTCCCTATATATATAATACACTTCTTTTTTGCCTGGGAATAGGTCTATTAAAACATTTCAGCTTCAGGCCTTTTTTGAGGCCCTTAATCCAGAGCTGGCGCACAGCTCTGCTGCCCTCATTAAAAATTTCTACTGTCATATTCCCTTCATCTCTCCTTCCCACCCATTAGCTCCCTCAGACAATACAGCATCTCTGGAGAATTCCCCCTTATACTATGCTGTTCCAGTATTTCTCCATGCGACTGTGTGGTAGTACTCCTTGTCTAGTCACTGCCACCACACTATTTTATAAATTATTTTCTTTGTTTTCTGTAAAATGAATTCCTCGTACTAAAATATATACTGTAATGCATTTTTTTCATAGTCAGACTCTCAGCTGCAGTATATCATCTACCAGGGTTGTCCCTCCTTGTTTACCCAGTTGTCCATTCCTCTTTCTCTGCATAAGTGCTACATCTCTGTTCCACTATTTTTGCACTCCTTGAGCAGTCCCATCTTCTCTTCATTTGTATTGTTCAACCTCCCTTTATACATGTGCTGTTAAAGATAATGCAACCCCCCCCCCCAAAAAAAAATTAAAGATAAAAAAAATCTG
>CM044438.1:16966960-16979716 GCA_024363595.1 Xenopus borealis
AAAGCAGGGGTGTCCAACCTTTTGGCTTCCCTGGGCCACATTGGAAAAAGAAACATTGTCAGGGGCCAAACATGAAATACACAAACACTTTTGATTTGTAAAAGTAAAGAAAATGCACAAAAAAGAACTAAATACTAGTCTGATATGGAGCTATACATATGGAACCATATAGAGCTATACACTGGAATATGGGACACCTGGATATTAAATAGACTTGTTATAATATTGTTATTACTACTAACTGGGCAATGGGCAGAGTCCCCCCTCCTGCCTACTCCTATATCCTTTCTAACATGACGTTTCCTCTGAACCAAGTCTTTCAAGCTGGGCCGCATTCATATTCATCCTGGGGCCACATGTGGCCCTTGGGCCGCAGGCTGGACACCCCTGGTAAAAAGGCGAACATAATAGCCAGAACACTTATTCCTGATTTTCAGCTCTCTAACTCTGAGTTAGTCAGCGACTTAAAGGGGGGCCACATGGGACATAACTGTTCAGTGAGTTTGTGAGATCCTCAGCATTCAGCTCAGATTCAAAAGCAACAGTTATGACCCATGTGCCTCCCCCTCAAGTCACTGATTGGTTACTGCCTGATAACCAATCAGTGTAAACCAAGAGAGGAAGTAGTGTTTTGGCTATTATGTTAGACAACCAGTCACTCCAGCCTTTATACATTACATTTTTGCCTAACTATATTAGAAACATTTTTTTTTGCAGAGCCTATCTATTTACCCAGTTTTTATTATTATACTGCATAATTCCTTTAAACACTAACTTGCTCCCCCAAGCTGACATTCCTCTGCTTTAATTAGTGGCACAGGATAGTTTCACTGAGCTCTCTGCCTTCCTGCTCCATTATAGCCTGCCCATATACTCAGCTCTGTTAGATGCAGGACAGACCCATTAGCAAGAAGCAAGATGGCTGGGCCAGTGAGAATGAAGCATGAGGCTAGTGATGAGATCAAAATGCATCTTCAGGCTGAGACGTTTGCAAACTCCACCAGTCAGAAACATTGTGTTCACTTAAAGGAAACTATTCCCCCAAAATGAATACTTAATACTTTTGATTGTTTATCAAAATGGCATATTAAAGAGTCTTATCAAACTGGAATATATATTTAAGTAAACAAAATTGTGATGGTCTGTGTGCTGTCTCAGAGATCACCTGAGCAGAAATACTACAGCTCTAACTGTAACAGGAAGAAGTGTGGAAGCAAAAGACACAACTCTGTCTGTTAATTGGCTCATGTGACTAGTTTGTGTGCACCGTGAATTGTATGATTCCAGGGGGCGGCCCTTATTTTTTAAAATTACTTTTCTATTTATGATTACCCAATGGCACATACCACAAAAAAAGTATATTATTATGAAAATAGTTTATTTACATGAAGCAGGGTTTTATGCTTTATATAATATCTTTTTATAGAGACCTACATTGTTTGAGGGGGTATAGTCTTCATCCGCTCATATGCACAATTTCTGTTTGAGGCGGGTGTGTTTATGTCACTAAATGACAGGCTGTGCATTAGTATATCTGGGTACTGCGTGAAATGTGCCCCACGTGTATAGGCTCTGAGTTTCTTTCATTGAGCAACTGCTGTTCCTGGAATACTAATGTAACAGTTTGGGCTCCAGCTGTTTGCATTAGTTACCTTGTGTGACTTAAAAGGAGAAGGATAGGCTAAAAAAACGAAGCGTTATCAGAAAAATTCTATATAAATACACCAGTGAGAAAGAAATACAGCATTTCTTCTATTGAGTACACATGGGCTTCTGTATCAGACTTCCTGTTTTCAGCTTAAACCTCCACGGCCAGAGCTTGAGCAATCTGTTTGCTCCCCTTTCCCCCTCCCTGCTGTAATCTGAACCCACAGCTACAAGTGAGCAAGGAGAGACTCAGGCAGGAAGTGATGTCACACCAAGCTAATATGGCAGCTGCTATCCTAAACAAACAGAGAGAGCTGTTAACTCGGGTATGGTAAAGCATTCTGCAGAATAAATATAGTGTTATAGCTTGCACTGTTGTTACTAATCTATTGGAAATAAACTACCTTGTAGCTTTCCTTCTCCTTTCCCTTTTTTTCTTTGAATTGAAATGTGTTGTATCTTGTTTTTTATTCGGAGGTAAATATAGCCCATGATTAAGTGCCCTGGGGGGCATGAAACGCATAGGGCCAATAGAGATACTTTTTCTTTTTTTTAATGAATCTACAATAAACATTTTTAACTTTGTTTTTGGCGTCCCTCGTGAAATCTTTCTGAATGCCCGACACCCCTCTTTTTCGATGTTGCTGACTTTGAACATTCTCATTTCAAAGTGCTGAATATCCCCTGCCAATAGGACTCATCAGCTGCCTTTATTATTGAATGTGGGCTCTGCTTGTTATAGGCAAATACTCAATGCACTGATGCATAATTCAGCAAAGGTGTTCCTGGTGCTAGTGTGAAAGTAATGGGGGGAAAAAACTGATTTATTCTGTAACAAATATTTTTTGTTTCCACAGACAGCATGATACGCGTGGGCTCTGATTACCAAGCGCAGATTCCTGAATGTAAACCAGGTGCGTTAATTGCTAAAGTCCCGTCTTTTTCCAAAAGATAGTCGTACAGCCTTGTGCCAAAGTGCTATGTTCAGTGTATGGCCAATAATTGCTGTATTTAAAGGGAATCTGTCATGATTTTTATGGTGTAGTTTTTATTTCTAAATAACATTGTTTACACTGCAAATAATTCACTCTACAATATAAAATTACATTCCTGAACCAGCAAGTGTATTTTTAAAATTTTATAATATTGGTGTGTAGGCAGCCATCTCAGGTCATTTTGCCTGGTCATGTGCTTTCAGAAAGAGCCAGCACTTTAGGAGGGAACTGCTTTCTGGCAGGCTTTTGTTTCTTCTACACAATGTAACTGAATGTGATGCAGTGGGACCTGGATTTTACTATTGAGTGTTGTTCTTAGATCTACCAGGCAGCTTGTATCAGGGAGCTGCTATCTGGTTACCTTCCCATTGTTCTGTTGTTAGGCTACTGGGTGGGGGAAAGGGAGGGGGTGATATCACTCCAACTTGTAGTAAAGAGTGACTGAAGTTTATCAGAGCACTAGTCACATGACTGGCTCCATGTCAGAATTTAAAATTAAAGGGATACTGTCATGGGAAAACATGTTTTTTTCAAAATGCATCCGTTAATAGTGCTACTCTGCACTGAAATCCAATTCTCAAAAGAGCTAACGTTTTTTTTTATATTCAATTTTGAAATTTGACATGGGGCTAGACATATTGTCAGTTTCCCAGCTGCCCCAAGTCATGTGACTTGTGCTCTGATAAACTTCAGTCACTCTTTACTGCTGTACTGGAAGTTGGAGTGATATCAACCCCCTCCCCCCAGCAGCCTAACAACAGAACAATGGGAAGGTAACCCGATAGCAGCTCCCTAACACAACAGCTGCTTGATAGATCTATGAAGAACACTCAGTAGTAAAAACCCATGTCCCACTGCGTTCCATTCAGTTACATTGAGAAGGAAAAACAGCCTGGCAGAAAGCAGTTCCCTCCTAAGTGCAGGCACAAGTCACATGATCAGGGCAGCTGGGAAATTAACAAAATGTCTAGCCCCATGTCAGATTTCAAAACTGAATATAAAAAAAATTATTTTTGAGAATTGGATTTCAGTGCAGAATTCTGCTGGAACAGCACTATTAACTGATGATGATTTTGAAAAAAAACATGTTTTACCATGACATGAAAAAAAACAAAAAAAAAACCAACACGCACTCATACTCAGACATAAGTCCCTTTCACTGAGCTCTGCAATCAAATAAGGGCAATGGCTCATGGGAAATCTCTCTTAGGGGTAAATGGAAGGGTATCTGGGGGTTTAAATGCTGGTACTTGGCAGAATGACTAAAATCTCTTGCTGTGCCATTGCTTTTAATAAAATATCATTACTTATTCACCAATCTCCCCGTGTATTCATCTCCTGAGAGCACAGGGAGAGAAGCTCATTATCTCTTCTTCCAAGTAGAGGAATCAATAAATTCCTCTCCTTACATTATAATGCGTAATTTATATTGGGCTTAATGTATAAAAGAATCCTTATTGTTATTATACTCTTCACAATTCATTCTGTCAATATACTGTGTCTGACTGGCCCCGTAGGGCCCACCTGAGACCCTGACCATTTAGGGCCCCTTTGTACAACATGCATTGGATAAAGCAGTGGCAAATTGCATAGAGGTTTTATGCTGATGGCGTAAATAAAAAGAAAAAAAAAGGGGGGTGGTTAATGGTATTTTCCCTGGGGTCCCTCCAGATGGCAACCAAGACTGACTCTATGAGGCTCCAGACATCATTGAAATACACCTGTAGCATCCCTGTCACTTCTATCAAGATGTTCATCTTAAAAGGGTGGTTCACCAGTTTTAAGTATGTTCTAGAGTGGGTAATTCTAAACAGCTTTTCAATTGGCCTTCATTTTTTCTTTTGTATAGTTTTTGAATTATTTCCCTTCTTCTTTGGATTCATTTTAGCTTTCAGGTGGGGTCACTGATCCCCTTAAAAAAAAAAAAAAATGCTCTTTAAGACTACAAACTTATTGGTATTCTACTTTATTACCCATTCTTTTATTTAGGTCTACCCTATTCATATTCCAAGCTTTAAATTCACGTATGGTTGCTAGGGTAACCTGAACTCTAGCAACCAGATTGTTGAAGGTGCAAACTGGAGCGTTGCTGAAGTAGACGTGAAATGACTCAAATAGTAAAACATGAAAACCATTTGCAAATTTTCTCACAATATCACTCTCTACATCATACTACAAATATTTAAAGGGGAACTAAAGTCTAAAATAGAACAAGGCTAGTAATGCTGTATTTTGTATACTAAACATAAACATGAACTTACTGCACCACAAGCCTAATCAAACAAATTATTTATGCTTTCAAAGTTGGCTGCAGGGGGCTGTCATTTTGTTTCTTTGCAAGACCAAGACTGTGCACATGCTCAGTGTGGTCTGGGCTTCACTTTGGAGGTTAGGCTTAAGGATCATCGTAAATGATGAAAACCGCACAAGTCAAATAATTTCTGCCAGAAGCCGATACAACAAGACTGATTAATGATCAGAATATACAGACTGCACTGGGTCTGTGGATACAAATCTCTACACAGTCGCCGGCTGCTTTACAGGGAAACAAACAAAGCTGCTCGAGTTCTGGGAAGTAAGGTGGGGGCTCCCCCTGCTGTTTGAAAGTATGACTGTTTCCAATCTGCAGCTCTCAGAGCAAGTAAAACGAAGGGGGATTTTCACTGAATACAGTCAGGTTTATTATAAAAACCGTAGACCTTTTTTAATTAAAGTATATTGGAGATCATTTTTTTCATTAAAAAAAGTAAAAACGGGATTTTATTTTTTTGCCTTTACATCCCCTTTAAAGCTAAGCAACCGATTTAACATCAAGAGGCAAAGGCATTATGTACCATTTTATTACTTGATTCTGTAAGACTGGCTTCTGATTGGCTGCATAATTTCTTATGCATTGGGCCAAAGCAACAACTTCAGCGTCTGGGCAGATATTGATTGGGAAGACTGGATAATTCCACTGTGGGAGGAAAGCATCGAGCTGCGGATACAGTTATCTCCTGATTCGTGGGGCCCACATGTGATTTGATTGTTGGCCAGAGGCCAGGCAAAGGGTGTCGGCACAATCTGGACCACCACTAGCCGAATCAAGCAAACATCTTTGTATAAGGTGTCACTGCCCATTCCCAGAAGCCAGTTTGTATAGCAAAGGAGAACAGATGTAGCCATTTAGTTGTTATGAACTGCAACTTCCAACATACCTCAGCTTTCAGGGGAAAACATAGTCCAGAGCAAATGGGAATTATTAGATTAACCTGCCAAGGTACATGAGTTATCACCATTATGCACATGTAGGAGCAGATATTTACTGTCCCATTGATTTCTCTCTCTTGCAGATTATACATCTCCATCCAATAATGTGGAACTGAAGGGAATGTTGGTTTGGTCGCCCAGTCAGTTTGTGTCTGATGCAAAGTGTAGGTTTGTTCAGTACTGTTTGTGTTGTCTCTCATGTCTTCTGTAGCTCATGCCCTGAACTAAAGCCTGCACTTCTTTCCTTCCCTTAGTGGATGAATACATCACCATGGCAAAGGAGAAGCATGGATACAATGTGGAGCAGGTGAGAGGGCTCACTGTGAAAAGGATATTCTTGCATAAATGTTATTTTCAGTTTGATGATGGAAGGAGCATCCACATGTACTAGCTATGTTACAGTAAAAGGCTGTAGTTGGTAAATTGTGGGCATTAACCCATGGAGCATACTCCCAGTGTGAGCAACCATGTTGGGGCACGTGCATGCACTTAATGAGTAAGTGTCCTGGCTGACTCAATATGCACATGACATGGGATTGGGTGATATGCATGTGAATATTGAGTGAGTTGGGATACCTGCTCATTTATGCACATACTAATGCCCAGGGCCACCATCAGAAATCACGGGACCCCGTATGACAACATTTTCCCACTTCGGCTCCGTTCGGCTCTTTCCGCGGCTTCGGCTCCGTTCGGCTCTTTCCGCGGCTTCGGCTCCGTTCGGCTCTTTCCGCGGCGCCGGGTCCGTTCGGCTCTTTCCGCGGCTTCGGCTCCGTTCGGCTCTTTCTGCGGCTTTGGCTCTTTCCACGGCTTCGGCTCCTTTCGGCTCTTTCCGCTAAATTCGGCTCTTTAGCAGCCTCGGCTCCATTCTGATTGATTCTGCAGCTTTGACTCTTCTGGAGTATTCAGCTCCTGGAAGTACTGCAGGGCCGGCCCCCCTTTAAAAGTATAATTCACTGGGCCTGGCACGATTGCCCCCCCCTGTGCCTCCCTGATGACGACCCTGCTTATGCCCCAGCATGATGGCCCACACTGAGGGGGAACTCCCAGTGCAGAGGGCACAGCACTCGCAAATTCTGGAAAAAGTATGTTTTCCCAAACCAGAATGGGCCCCGTTCGCTCACATCTCCAGTAGGGAGAACAAAAGTTTAGTGGTTGGTGCCCCTTCTATCTAAATGTCACTTCTTAAGAAACAGGTTAAATCCATTTCCCTGGATCACTGGTATAAAGACCAGGCCCAGAACTCTTGGAGCAAATTTGGTGATACATGGCCTGGTCATTCAATGAGCCCACTGGCCAGTGAATGGGAATTTGACCTCCCAATTTTCAGTAGTCATATGATGATGGCATTGTCTTAGGTGAACTCACCTAAAAATTGGGGAAGAATGTAATACATGCACCCAGCAGGGCTGTACTAAATGAAATGCCATCAGTAGAACCCTGTTTTCTTGATTTTCTAGGAGTTTCTTTATTCTTGTCTGCCTCCTCTGTCACAAAGTCTCATTATGTTATTCTATAGCCATTTCAATTATCCAGTTATTTCACCTACAACTGTCCCATTCCTTCTCTGCTGTAAGGCACTGGGGATGTTGCTGTGGCACAAACATGATGTGGAGCGATCCCTTGCTGACCTGGCAAACTTCACTCCTTTCCCTGAAGAATGGAGTGTGGAAGACAAGGTTCTCTTTGAGCAAGCATTCAGCTTCCATGGAAAATACTTCCAGCGGATCCAGCAAATGGTAAGAGTGGGAGGAGGAGCTTCCATGGGAGACCAGTTATTTCTCTATCTAATCATGTGTACATTTAATGTCCTGCTTCTCTTGGGCTAGTTTATCCTTGAAACTGATACACCTGTCTAATCCAAGACCTTTTTTTATTTATAAGGCATATGAGTTATGAGGCATATTTTTTCCAATATTTTCACTTTGCCGTTCTTTTATACCTTACCTCCTCAGCTCCCCGATAAACTGATCCCCAGTCTGGTGAAGTATTATTACTCTTGGAAGAAGACTCGCAGCAGAACCAGTGTTATGGACAGGCAAGCTCGTCGGCTACAGACCAAAAGGGAGGAGGGGTAAGATTGAAGGGGGGGGTAATAAGTTTAGATGTAGGGGTTCACAGAATATATTGGATTAATAGACAAGGTAGACTGAAACAAACACAGAGAGCACAATAACCAGATCCTGTATCTTTAGTTAAAAAATGAAATGTAATATAAGCTCACCAGACACCAGACTTCCCGTCTCTCTACATGCAGAATTTGTGCAAAAGCCAGTTATTTGGTTAGATCCATAAGATATGTTGGATCATTCTTCGGACACCCAAATGCCGCATGAAGACAAAATAAAGAGAAACAGATGCTGAGAGAGGGATAGTGAAGATGAACTTAATTATTTCAGAAATGATTCAGGATTTTTAATTGATTGTATGTAGAAAGTTTCCTATTTCAGTATGCCGAAGCTTAATTAATTTTAACGATCGTTCTGTTTTAAGGGGACTCTGGATACATTGCTGATCTGTTTATTTATTTTTGTAGCATGGAAGATACAGAGGATCAGAGCAAGATGGGTAGTAACGAATCCGATATCACAGAGACAAAGAGGGAGGTGAGTCTTGTTTCTTTTAAAGCCTGTTAATGATCCAGAATTAATGTTTCCTCTTATATTGGAATGTGTTCTTCTGTGAACCTCCTGCATCTTGTATCATCTGCTTCCATCAGCTAATATTGTTATTCTCCTCACTCTTGCCTTTTCTGTTTCATTTTAGGCCCCAGACCCCCAGAAAGCTACCATAGCAGTGGGTGGAAAAACTGGACCAGTCCGAAAGGAACCATTAGTCTCTCAGTACAGACACCACCCCCTGCGTTCCCGCCAGAGGCCCCCCAAAGGTATACACCTCAACAAAAGTGACGTTTCAACAGTGTGTACCAGCTCAGAAATGCCAGCAATTGCCTTGTGCCAGTTGGAGACGCAACTTATCTCACTGAAACGCCAGGTCAGTATAAAGGGGATAGGCAATGCTTTATATAGAGAAGTGGGGAACTGACTAGGTATCAATAGGTTTCACTGATAGTAGGATTTGATGTAGTAAAGTTCACTGTACATAACCCAGAGTGGACAATGGAAGCCGTGCTTTCCTTTTAATAATTTCATCCGGGGCTCTGCAGTGGACACCCTTTATTTTTGCATTTATTTTCCATCTCTTCTGTTTCAGGTTCAAAATATTAAACAGATCAATAGTAGCTTAAAGGAGAACCTCGAAGGAGGAATCAGTGAGATGAGACCCCCAGAGGTAAGATGCTAAAGCTTATGTATAAATTGAACCCATCATGTGACCTCTGCAATCACATTTCTGCCCACCTCCTTCCTTAACGTTTGGCTGAATATCTTGTGTTGTAGTTGAACAACAAGCTGAATGCCCGTTGGACTACAGATGAACAACTCCTGGCTGTGCAAGGTGTGTATTTAAAGGGCAATGCTAAACTCCCGTTTGCCTCTAGAGACTTATTTTATCGATTTGTATGGCCATTAGCCAAGACAATCACCCATTATACCAGAAGGGAGCCTTTCCACTGAGCAGTGCGTCCCAGCCTGATAGAGAATTGGCATGCCATTGCTTATTTACTTGTTTAAATATCTCTGCGACTACAGATGAGAGCCAGTCAAAACCATATTTTAATACACTTATAAGTGTAGGTGGCACAAAGACATCTGGGGGGCCTAAACCCTAAAAGTGTAAAAACAAAATAAAAACCCTGTGCCCTCGAGACACATTGATAGAACCCTGCTGGCCATTGGCTAATCCTGGATATAACACTAGATTTCACAGCTCTTTTTGACTTTCTTGATGTATCTTGGTGGACCCAAACTGACCCACAGGCTTCTTGATGGACAGCCCTATAATAAGGGAAGTGTTATGGTGGAATGGTGTGGCCGGATTAGAGACTACAGATGCAGCATGTTTATAGTAGCTACTTGGTTGTGGAGGGAGAGATGCAGACTTGCAGGAAATAGAGCATTTGGTGTCTGCTGTATTGAAAAGGGTGGAGCCTAAAATAGTGCAACAGGTATTTGCCATATCATTGCAAGGATGAGCAAGAAGCAAAGGAAATATAGATAAAATATATAGATAGAAGTAACCACATAGTTCCATGACCTGTATAAAAGTACTCCTCTGTGACTTAAAATATCCTTATATTTTACAATAGGGGGTACTTTATTCACTATATATTAGCTGAGGCTCTGCAGTAGATATCGGTCATCGTCTGATATGCTCCTTTTCTCTCTTTCAGCGGTAAGAAAATACGGCAAGGATTTCCAGGCCATCTCTGAGGTCCTTGGCAATAAAACAGCACCCCAGGTGAAGACTTTCTTCATTAGTTATCGTAGGCGCTTTAATTTGGAAGAGGTGCTACAGGAGTGGGAGGCTGAACAGGAGCACAGCCCTCCCCCGGCTTCCACTGACATGAGCAATAAGACTTCAGGTTCACCCCAGACGCTAAATGAGGAGGACGATGAGGTGAGGAGGTCTGCTGTTTGTCAGGAACCGGTGTTTCAGCTGTCTCTTCTTCAGAACTCTTTCTTAAAGGATGCACTGGGCTTGCTTTCATTCTCTGTGGCTAGTACACAATATCAGTTTAGACTATCGGGAGATCAGATTTTATGACCATCACTGAATTTATGTCTAATTATAGTGAATTAGGCTGAATTTGTGTTACATTAGTGTAACTTGACATCTGTTGTGAATTTCCACAGGTGCAGATAACGTCCGTCTCCTCTTCCTCTCAGCCTGCACCTCCCACTGCTGCTGCTGCTGCGCTCTCACTGCCCCCACCACTACTCCGCCCGGCTATTCCTTCTGCTCCCACGCTGCACCGGCAGCCCCCGCCACTCCAGCCCGGACGCCTCCTACAGCCCCGTCCTCCTCCACTTGTTCGGCCTGCTCCTCGGCAGAGCCCTCGTGCTCCTCCAGCCTTAGTGGGAAGTCACGCTGAGTCGACTTTCTCTTGAGGAACCCATTCAGTTATCTTCTATGGAAATGTTTGGATGGTTGGGGTATTTATGGGAGGACAACACTGAAATTATTTAATAACTCCACAATTGCAGAGCAGTACATCTTCTCTCCCAGAATATGCATGGGTCAACACATGGCAGCAACTGGTGTGTTTTTTTTTTATCAGTGTTACTCCATAGGTAAGTTTGTATTGGAGGAAAATTTATTCATTCCTTTAGCTGCTCTTCGCACTTCAAATTCTTCACTGTGGAGTCTTTTTTTTTTTTTTAATGAAAAACTGAAAAGGTTTTTTAGTGGGGGAAAGGAGTGCGCCCTCTGCTGTTGGTCTGTGATAGTAAAAAAAATACTGTCCTTTTTGGCAATGCACAGTAGATGCCAAGCATTGACTATGGGTGAATGGGTGAGCTAATGCACACATACAGTTTACAAATGAATCTATTCTGAAAACTTCTTATCTTTTTGTGGCACAGAGAACTGTTCAGTGCTAAAACAAAAGCCCAATGTCCATTTACTTCCCAGGGCAGAAATCAACAAGCACTGATATGAGATTTTATTTAAAATGACTGTGAATCCTTTGTCTTCTGCCTTTACATTGATTAAATGCTACACTCTGTAAGAATAAGCTTAAAGGGGTTGTTCACCTTTGAGTTAACTCTTGGTATCCCATACAAAGTAGGGATGCAACAAATCCACTATTTTGGATTCGGCTAATCCCACAAATCCTTCACGAAAGATTTTGGTCGAATACTGAACCGAATCCTAATTTGCGTATACGTTTTTTACTTCCTTGTTTAGTGACAAACAGTCACGTGATTTCCCCTCCCTGTCCCCAATTTAAATATGCAAATTAGGATTCGGTTTCGGCTGGGCAGAAGGATTCAGGCAAATATGAATCTGCTGAAAAAGGCCGAATCCTGGATTTGGTGCATCTCTAGTAGAAAGTGACATTCTGAGACAATTTTTTTATTTGTAGTTTTTGAGTTATTTAGCTTTGTGTTCAGCAGCTCTCCACTTTGCAATTCCAGCAATCTGGTTGCTAGGGTGCAAATTACCATAGCAACCATGCATTGAAGAGACTGGAATATGAATAGGAGAGGGTCTGAACAGAAAGATGAGCAATAAAATGTAGCAATAACAATAAATGTGTAGCCTTACAGAGCACTTGCTTTTTAGATGGGGTCAGTGACACCCAATCTCCCCCCCCCCCCCCCCTTTGAAAGCTGGAAAGCGTCTGAAGAAGAATGCAAATAATTAAAAAAACTATAAGAAAAAAAAAAATTAAGGTCAGTTGAAAAGTTACGTAGAATTAGCCATTCTAGAACATACTAACAGTTAAATTAAAGGTGAACCACCCCTTTAATGGAAAACGAGCAGGGTGCATAAGGCAGAAAGATGGCTGCTTTGTGTGATCTCAATGACCGGTGGTTTGTAGCATTAACCAGGATTTCTGATTGGCACACGTGGGTGTCTGAAGTAATGATGCTCATCCTGTTGTCTCTGTTGAATTACATTTAGGAGAGTAGTAGATTCACAGTCTCTGCAGGTTCATCATCGATGTCATGTTAAATTCTGTTTTATCATTTAATTGCATATTGAGTTACTGTATGGTTTCCTCCTTCCATTTGATGGCTGGAGTTTTTGTGACTGACCAAGAGCAATACTGGGCAGGAAGGCTGGAAATCCGAGTATTTCAACCAGGCAGCATTCTCTGCCAAACTCAGCCATCAGCTTCCATATCCCTGGGAGCGGAACTAAACATCAAGATCAGTTGGATGGAAAAACAAAATCCACTGGATTGGGTGCGTTATTAGGGACCCAATGGGACTCCTGTTGTGCTACATCTGTTACATCA
>CM044438.1:16996698-17034970 GCA_024363595.1 Xenopus borealis
AAGGCAGGAAGTCTGATACAGAAGTCCATGTGTACACAATAGAAGGAAAGAAATGCTGTGGTTTTTTTTGACAGAGGTGATTTTATTTTAAGCATGATTTGCTTAAAATAAACTATATGGGTCTTTATTAATAAAGGTCTTCCAGATAAGAGAGCTCATGCCTGTACATTCCTTGCCTTACAAGTAGTAGGTATTGGTATTGCATACAACAGGAATTCATGGATGCTGCACACATATTAAGGAGCCCCAAAAATGTGACAAAATAGCACCTAACCCCCCCTCCCATATATATGCCTGAAACGTATCTTCAAGCATTCTGGCATTGACCTTTTGAGCTGCTAAAAATGCAGAGCTCAAGGTCCTCATTGCCATTGCTCTTAAGGTAGCCATAGACGCAGAGATCTGGTCATTTGCCGATGTCTCTCCCCGATATGCCCATATTGAAGTGGGTGATATCTGGCTGGTCCAATCGTGGACCCAATGAACAGATCATAATGCATCCGAAACAGTTGGTTGGATCGCAGAACTGCATACATGCACAGATGCGGCTGCAATCCGACGGGATTTTTTTAACCTGCCTGATCGAGATTTGGCTGACTTTCGGCCAGATATCGATTGGGGAAGCCCATCGGATGTCCCCACACACAGGCCAATAAACTGCTAAATTTTATTGGCCCGTGTATGGGGGCCATTAGTCTGTACCGACTGTGCAGTGACACAAACAATTACTTGCACAACTAGCAGTGAAGGGAAGGACATCCTGGGAAATTCTTATCAGAAGGTGCAAAAGCAAACAACTGCAAAAGACTACAAAGTAAGAGGTAACATGGCATAAATGGCAGAGAAATGGCACACCAGGGCCTGAAACTGACAATGTCTAGCCCTATGTCAGATTTAAAAGTTAAATACAAAAAAAACCTGTTTGCTCTTTTGAGAAACTGATCTCAGTGCATAATTGTGCTGAAGCAGCACTATTAATTGATGCATTTTGGAAAAAAATATTTTTTCCACGTCACCGTGTCCCTTTAGGGTAAGGCCCCACGTGGAGATTTCGGGGAGATCTGTCGCCAGGCGACTAATCGCCCTGACGAATCTCCCCCCGAATAGCTTGGCAGCGGTGCGCACCCGCTTTTAAATCGCGTCGCCACGTGTGAATAAGTGCAGGCGACTTTACGTGTAGCGGTGTGCACCGCTACCAAGCTATTCGGGGAGATTCGTTGCGGCGATTAGTTGCCAGGCGACAGATCTCCCCGAAATCTCCACGTGTGGCCTTACCCTTAAGAAGGATTTCATGGCTGCAATGGTCTTATTTTGCATAAGAACAATTTTAAAATAGTTTCAGAGAGCCACAAATAACATTTGACTTGATCACCAGTTAACCATTGTATTCTAAATAAGCTTATCTGTCCAACCAGAAATTGAATGGCTGCCACTTTACTGTTGCTACAGAGCTTATTCACACAAATGCAAACATTTTACAAGAACACATACGTATACAATAAGTCTATATGACCTAGTAGTGCCAGAGGTCTGCAAACAATACGCTGACACCTGGCCTCCTCCGAGCCTGTTTTTCTTTTTTACTTTCCCCTGCAGGTGACAGGTTACTACTGCAGTAGTGGACACAGCAGCGATTGTCTCTCTGAAGCTGAATAAGAAGTTGACTCTTCAATTCACACATCTCCAGATGACAAGTATGATAATGAAGGGGTAAACAAAGACCTTGGAGGGTGTGTGGGAACAAAAATACAAGCCTCACTCTGTACTTTCCCATAAGGGTAGGGACAGACAGGGAGATTCGGGGAGATTCTGTCGCCTGGCGTTTTTAGCAGGCGACAATCTTCCCGAATTTCCTTCTCCCTGTCTGCCGCTAGTAAAAGCGCCATTTAAAGCGCCAGCGCCTGTGCACACGCTGCGCGGTGATTTCCGGAATCGCCCGAAGATACCTTGTGAGGAAACTTCAGGCGATTCCGGGAATCGCCGCGCAGCATGTGCACAGGCGCTGGCGCTTTGTCCCTTTTACTAGCGGCAGACAGGGAGAAGGAAATTCGGGGAGATTGTCGCCTGCTAAAAACGCCAGGCGACAGAATCTCCCCGAATCTCCCTGTCTGTCCTTACCCTAAAGCTGGTGGTAGAGAGTGCCAAGCACCATGAAAACTTTGGAACACTGCAGCAGTTTACCTGAGACCCACAAAGGCCGATTTAGAATTTTATCAAACACAAAAATATCATACGGGCATTTACATTGATTTTGTCCCGAGCACTTTGATCTGAATGCAGGCATAATGGTGGGGAGAGAACTTAAGAGCAAATAACACAATAATCACTTAAGACCGGCGTTACTTAATGTTATAGATGGTGTTAGTAGTATAACCTTTCATCAAGACTAGACTAGATTTAAATAGCCCCTGAATTAATAAATCAATAGTAGAGTTATTATATGATGCTTAGATGTAAGATATAGAAGGGATAAGATACACCTAGATACACCTTTGCTAAACATAGGTACAAAATAGGATGTGTTTCATTAGTATTCTATTTTTTCTTTTTTACAGAAAATTCTATTTTCCACTATTGTAAAAGTATTAATGGAAATTTTTGTTTTTTTTCCTTCACCCCCATATACAGGATAATTTATTCAATGGACATGGTGTTCTGTATTAACAACCCCTCCCAAATCCCTTCTTAAACTGCAGCCTTTGTTAAAGGGCATGTAAAGGCACAAAAATAAAAACCCAATTGTACTTTCTTTAATGAAAATGAAACCAATCTCCAATATAATTTATTTAAAAAATGTGTGCTGTTTTTAGAAGAAACCTGACTGTATGCAGTGAAATTCTCCCTTCATTTATTTAGCACCCTAAATCCAGAACCCAAGCTAAGCTCCCTGGTTTCAGCTCTCATTTCTGCCTATAACCACCGCCTTTCACCTCGGAAGGAGCCCTCGGTTAGTTGAGTGCTAAGCTAAGGGCTAGTCCAGACGGGGAGATTCGCCAGGCAATTTGGAGCGCTTTTAAAAATCGCGCCGCCGCGTGTGAACACGCGCCGGCGCTTTGAAGCAGCGCCAATGCCTACCTATTCGGGGAGATTCGGGGGCGATCCGTCGCGGCGAAAAGTCGCCCGGCGACGGATCGCCCCCGAATCTCCCCGTCTGGACTTAGCCTAAAGGTTGTGGACAAGCAAAGGATACTAAATGGAGGAACGCCACTTGGAACAGGCAGGCCAGGCCAGCACAAGCAGAGAATAGACAGACAGGCCGGAATCAGGATAGGAGAACGTAGAATAGTCAGTGGACAGGCAAAGGTCAGATTGGAGAGGTCAGAGTAGTCACAGGCAATCTATGATCAGGATTGGAGATATCTGAGTAGTCAGGCAAAGCAAGGGTCAATCCTCCGTAGATCAGATAGGACTCACAAAAAATATACACCCAAGAATGTTACAAATTGGGCACTCTTGTACACTGAATTCCCCTTTTATACCTTTTGAATTTCACGCCATTGCACATGACGTCATCATGCCAGCACAAAAACCCGGAAGTGCCATAGGGGAACCAGACATGGAAGGGAAAGGAGCAGCGCAGCAGGCATCCACGACGATGCAGCGGTGGTAGACCCCGCTGCTCGCTAGACCACCAGGGTGAGCCCTTGACTGATGCAGATAGGAATTGTCAGATGGTCCCTAACTGCTCTGCAGGGACACAATCATCCTTGTGAACAGCAGGGGGAACCCCCGCCTTATTTCCCAGCCATGCAGAACTCAAGCCGCTTCGATTGTTTCCCTGTAGAGCAGTTGGCGACTGTGTAGAGAACTGTATTGTATTTTTGCCTTTACATCCCCTTTACTGCTTCCAACTCCAGCTGCAGCATTTTATCCAGATTTAAACAGATAAACTGGGATTCTATTTGAAGGATTATTTTGCTGCAGCCACTGTTTGAGTTGGAGAAAGTTTGTATTAAACATTACAAAAACTATAAACTCCACATTAGATTACATGATAACACAGGACCCAGTGCAGTCTGTATATTCTGATTATTAATCAGTCTTGCCGTAACAGCTTCTGGCAGAAATTATTTGACTTGTGCAGTTTTGATAATTTACGAATATCCCTAAGCAGCCCAGATCACACTGAGCATGTGCACAGTCTTGGTCTTGCAAAGATGTTTAACAAAGTTACAAGAAATACAGCATTTCTAGCCTTATTCTATTTTAGACTTTACTTCCCCTTTAAGCTTATAAAAGCAGCTCCTTATAGCAAAGGCTTAACTGTGGACTGTAATTTGCTTTACCAACTACTATGTTTTATAATCTTACTGAAATAGCGTTATTTTTTTGTTTAGAGCAAGAAAATTAAAACTTTGGATTCCTTTAATTTAAGCAGCTAAAAAGTATGTCCACCACAAAGCCCTTCTCATTGAGCTTATGCTGGAAAAGAGGATATACTGGCCATTTACACTCATTTCTGGCGCATCCATGGCTTAATGTTGTTACTGCCTGAAGGAACTTTAATGGCTCTATTAGGTATTGATCAAATAGTTAATGAATAAAGACGACACAGTTCAGCATTGTTTCCTTGCAGCTCTTGCACGTGCAATGTGCTTATTTTGTTTTGTTTACAGAAATTTAACCCATGGACACAGTCAGATCCCTTTCACATGCCTATTACTAAACACATGGGGGTATTTATCAAAATCTGAATTTTTCTAAATATTTTCAGAAATACACTCCAACCAAATCCATACTATTTGAGTTATTATTTATTGATACATTTTCCCAAAAAATTCCTGAAAAAATCTCGAAAGATTCGTGAAAAATGGACAAATTCAAATCAGACATTTTTAATATTTTCCACCGGAAAACTTTTTGATTTTTTTTTCCCCGGAAAACTACTAAATCTTGGGGACTTCTCCCATTGGCAGGCCTGAATTTCAGATTTCAGATTCAGACTTTTTCCATCCTCTGAGTATAATAAATCCTAAAAAAATGTAGGTTTTTTTCACAAAAAAATGCATTTTATAGAAAAAAAAGAAACCTTGAATTTTTCGTATTTTGGCATTCGGACTATAATGAATAACCCCTATTGGTTGGCCATAAGCATTATTGGCATTTTCTCTTCCAATGGGAAAACTGCATTATTTGACAAAGCCAGACTCATTCCTGGCCATATGTGCCAAAAAGCAAAACAGTTTAGCCAAGTTCCACCTAAAAAAAAATCTATATGTTGAGCAAAGGTGTAAATATCTTTCCCCTTGAGAATATGTAAATATGTCGAAAGTAATCATTCAATTACAAAGACCACAGTTATAAAATCTGTCATTATTGCACAGAATGCAAGTGTCTGGTGATGTTTAGAGCAGATTATATTGATATTGTGGAGCAGAAAAGTGGAAGAAACAGAGCTCTTTATAAGTACTGGACTATATGACCATCAGAATAAGGCTGCACAGGTGACATCACAAAGTACTTTATGCTTAAAGAGGTTGCATTGAAGGAAGAACTAAATGACTGCAGTGTTCAAAGGGAAGTATGAAAAAGAACAACAACAAATCTTCAGCAATCACAGCACAAAGAGAGGAAAGGTACAGAGAACTGAAAAACTGCTATGCCCAAGAAGAGATCAACAGAGACATGAGGCAGAGCTTTATACTGCACAATGGAAGAGGTGCAGGTTGTGGATTTTATAAATTAACCATTATCTGCCACAGTTCTCTGCACCAAGCCACAAACACACAGACATTAACCCAGAGAAAAGCATGGAAATGATGTGACAGGAGCTGTTAGCAACTGGGTGGAACAGAATGGTGAGAGAGAGAGATAGAGAAAGATGGGAAGGAGGGAGTATATGTTTTAAGAATAGTTGGGAAATCAATGCCTACCTTCTTGGAAATCTGAAAGACAGATTTCTAAACAGAGGGATGGGAGGAAAACAGAAAAAAAAAACGGTAAGTAGGGGGAATTTAAAATAATAAAATATATGTCTTAAAATGACATACATGCCTTGAATTAACCCCATTCACAGCTGGACACAAACCAAACCCCACATTAAAGGAACAATAATACCAAACAATGAAAGTGCTTTAAAGGAAAGCCAATGTAAAGTACTGGTGCCCTGTATTGGTAAAACTGGTGTGTTTGCTTCAGAAACACTACTATAGTTTATATAAACAAGCTGCTGTGTAGCCATGGGGGCAGCCATTCAAGCACAGTTCTGAAGAATCCCATTGTAAGCTACAGCACTTATCAGTTATCTACTGTGTATCCTGTGCCTCTTCTTTTTCAGCTTGGAATTGCTGCCCCCATGGCCACACAGCAACCTGATTATATAAACTATAGTAGTGTTTCTGAATCCAATGCGGCACAACAGTACATCACGTCTTCATTACTTTAGGACACTTTCATTTTACGGTGCTACTGTTCTTTTCAAATGCACTAATAACTGGTGGAAAGTAAAGACGCAAACAACATACATAAGCACAATCTCTCCTACTTTGGAAATAAACAGCATTAAAGACAAGATAACAATAGGAACACAAAAACCCTAAGGATGATGAAATCGTGGCTTTAATACATTCAAGGTATAATTATTAAGTCTATTATAATCTTTACAGTAAATCTGTTTTCACAAACTTACTTGCGCACAAATTTGGATGTAAATTTGCTAAATATGCTCCCTGTAGCGCCTCGTCGCCCCTGGCTATTGCCAGAAGGAGAAGCAGGTGAGACGCTTCCAAATCCCAAGTTCTGTTGGTCCCGAGCTTGACGGACCTGGCCAGCATGAAATGTGCTGCGACTGGAAACACCACGTGGGAAGTTGGTCCGCTCTGTTGCGGCGCTGCTTATGTTGTGAGCTGATGGGGAGGCTACGGGCACTCTCTGGGGGGCTGTGCTGTGGTGGACAAAAAGAAACAAATCACAACCATCCCACACATTTATGCTATAAAACATATATCTTTATATATATATATATATATATATATATATAAAAAACACCTTTTTCTCTAAAATAAAAAATGTGATTCATAGGGGAATTTTTCCTGAACTGAAATATTATTCTTATAAAACAAAAAAAAAAAACTAAAGCTGGCCATGCAATGTGAGAAGAAAGATTAGTCTGTAATTTGTTTCTACTTGTTTCAACTCTGAGCAAGGGTCAATGATCTGATGAAATAATCAGCAGCCCTTTAAAGGTAATGGCACAATGGAAACGTTGTCTCCTGTCCAAGATCACCTTTAGTGCGAGTAACAAAATGCCCAAAAAGATGCCGGCAGCTGAATTTTCAAAAGCCATAGCAATGCTTTTCAACTGAATGTTGTTGCTTGCCCAAGAGGCAGTTTTGAGCAGGCAACAAACAACCCATGGGCAATGGTGCTTAAACGGTTTTGGTCATGATTTTTATGTATTCCTAAATTATTCTGTTTACACTGCAAATAATGCCCTCTGTCATATAAAACTGAATTCCTAACCTAACAATTGTATTCAATTTAGTTGTAATATTGGTGTGTAGGCAGCCATCTCAGGTCACTTTGCCTGGTCATGTTCTTTCAGAAAGCCAGTGCTGCCCTATGGAACTACTTTCTGGCAGGCTGTTGCATCTCCTACTCAATGTAACTGAACGAGTCGCAGTGGGACATGGATTTTTACTACTGAGTGCTGTTCTAAAGGCCCCCATAGACGTGCTGATAAAAGCTGTGGACAGACCGAGTCGGCAGCTTCCTGGTCCATGTGTGGGGCCATCCGATGGGCTTCCCTGATCAATATCTGGCCGAAAGTCGGGCAGATCTTGATTGGGCAGGTTTAAAAAAATCCAGTTGGATCGCAGCCGCATCTACGCGGTGCCACGATCCGACCGCCCATTTCGGATGCATTATGATCCGATCGTTGGGCCCACGATTGGATCAGCCCAATATGATATGCCTCACTTCAATGTGGGCATATCAAGGAGAGATCTGCTCGTTTGGCAAAATCACCAAATAAGCAGATCTCCCTGTGTATGGCAGCCTTTATTTGTACCAGGGAGCAGTTATCAGGTTTCCTTCCACATTGTTCTTCTGTGACTGGGGGCACCTGGGAAACTATGTCTAGCCCCTGTCAGATTTCAAAATTAACTATAAAAAAATCAGTTTGTTCTTTTGAAAAATGGATTTCAGCGCAGAAGTCTGCTGGAACAGCACTATTAACTGATGCATTTTGAAAAAAACATGTTTTTTCGTGACATTATCTCTTTACACCCAGGCTTTAGTTGCCCTATATGTATAAGATGTATTCCATGTATTAAAGCATACAGCCACAATTGCCACTCTTATGCCAGTTATGTTACAGGACATTCTAAGAGACCTTTCTCTGCATATCTGGGCATAATGTATTATGCACACCTACACTATGCGGTTGTGCACCATTCTCCCAATAGAAGGTCTATTGCAGTGTAAAGCGAAAGGCGAGTTGATTCAGAATGAGGACTCAAACTTTACAGACATTGTGTGATATGTGGCACTAACACCTGAGGCATTTCACAACAGAGGAGTCAAATCGTGGTAAGAGCTATGGCATGTGAAGAGATTAGCTCACAGCAAATCTGCTATACTGCAGGTGACTGATCTCGAATTTTGGTGTAAAGTTTCAAAAGTATAACTTTAATTTCAGCACCTTTATCTGAACACCAATGAAATATATACAGGCATGGGACCTGTTATCCCGAATGCTCTGGACCTGGGGTTTGCCGGATAATGGATTTTTCTGTAAATCTACCAGAAAATCATGAAAACATTAAATAAACCAAATAGACTGGTTTTGCTTCCAATAAGAATTAACTATATCTTAGTTGGGATCAAGTACAAGGTACTGTTTTATTACTGCAGAGAAAGGAAATAAGTTTAAACATTTTGATTATTTGAATAAAGTGGAGTCTATGGTCTATGGGAGATGGCCATTCCACAATTCAGCGCTTTCTCGATAATGGGTTTCCGGATAAAGGATCCCATACGGTATATCCTACATGGACAGCACGTTGTTCAGTCACGTGGTGCAAGGCTGCATAACCTGAAGTGCAATCAGCATTCTATCATTTTAAAATGCTTCCTTCAAAATACAAAAGTAAAATGCACTGAAGCGCAAACATTTATTTTTTTTATTCTCCAGGTTATCAGCCAGAAGACGCTTGGGAAACTCGGTTTCACATTTACAGTCGCTTTTGTTTGCAATAGTTATTCTGCCGATTCCTTTTTCCTCTGAACTTACATTTTCCTTAGCAGATTTTAGCAGACTGAAACAGGTTCTCTTGCAGTAATTACCTGTATTTAGCATCATCAAATCTTCCTTCTATTTTAATAAGATGCCCAGTCCCTGCTGATGAAAAGCAATCTCACAGCATGATGCCACATCTACTTCACACTCACATTTTGTGAGACCGAGGTGCACAAAAGTCATCTGTCTAACCTCAACAACCTGGAGCAAATCTGCCTGGATAAATGGACCAAACGCACTTCTAGCATACAAAGGCAGAGCTTATGAAAAAGGCGGCTCTATTAAATATTAATGTGAGCGAAGTGACTACCTAAGAAAACAGCATATTTCATTACATATGATTTAGTGCATGACTTAACAACTAAAAAATGCATTTCAGTGCATTTTCTCCCAGAATTCCTGTTGTAGTGCTTTGAAATAATTTCACATAACACTTTAGGCATATGATGTCAAGACTGAATACTTTTGAAAGGGTGGGTGTATGTTAGGGATGAATATACAGTTGTGCTCATAAGTTTACATACCCAGGCAGAATTTATGATTTTTTAACCATGTTTCAGAGAATATGAATGATAACACAAAAACTTTTCTTTCACTCATGGTTAGTGCTTGGCTGAAGCCATTTATTGTCAAACAACCGTGTTTACTCTTTTTAAATCATAATCACTACATAAACTACCCAAAAGGCTGTCTTGCATGAACTGCACGTTTGAGGTCTCCCCAGAGTGGCTCAATGATATTGAGGTCAGGAGACTGAGATGGCCACTCCAGAACCTTCACTTTATTTTGCTGTAGCCAATGACAGGTCGACTTGGCCTTGTGTTTTGGATCATTGTCATGTTAGAACATTCAAGTACGTGTCATGCGCAGTTTCCGGGCTGATGAGAGCAAATTTTCCTCCAGTATTTTTTGATAACTTATTGCATTCATTTTGCCATCAATTCTGACCAAATTTTCTGTGATTTGTAGCTCACACATCCCCAAAACATCAGCGACCCTTCACCATGTTTCACAGTAGGAACGATGTACCTTTCATCATAAGCCTTGTTGACTCCTCTCCAAATGTAGCGTTTATGGGTGTGGTCAAAAAGTTCAATTTTAGTCTCATCATCCAAATGACTTTGTGCCAGAAGGTTTGAGGCTCGTGTCTGTGCTGTTTGGCATATTGTAAGTGAAATACATTGTGGCATTTGTGTAGTAATGGCTTTCTTCTGGCAACTAGACCATGCAGCCGATCTTTCTTCAAGTGCGCCTTATTGTGCATCTTTTCACCTGAAGTTATTTTTGGGTTTTTCCTTGCATCCATTAAATTTTTTCTGGCTGTTGTGGCTGAAATATTAGTTTTATTTGGTTTGGTTTCGACAGAACCCCTAATTTTCCACTTCTTGATTAGAGTTTGAACACTGCTGATTAGCATTCTCAATTCCTTTGATATTGTCTTATATCCTTTTCCTACTACCTTTTCCCGTAGATCCTTTGACAATTCTTTTACTTTCCCCATGGCTTAGAATAAAAAAACATCAGTGCAGTACTGGATGAAAGACGCCAGGGTCTGTCAGGAGTCCAGAAAGTCAGTGACCTTTTATACACACCCACTAATTAGATTTATACTCACAGAGGACAATTCATCCAGTGTCCCTGAAAGAGTCCTATAGACTATCACTGACTTGAAATATGTAGATTTTCAAAACCATATCTTTTCTGTATACTAGAACTCTGAGTTGCTCCCTTATAATTAATAAAATTCAGTTATTTGTTGTAGTATTTAAAATAAATACATCTTCTTTTTCTTAATTAATTAATATGAGGATATGTGATTAATATAATTCTAAACTTACTATTTACACTGGGCATAAAGAAACCTTTACAAGCCACTATGATGCACCGAATCCACTATTTTGGATTTGGCCGAATACCGAACCGAATCTCAATTTGCATATGCAAATTAGGGGTGGGAAGGGGAAACATATTTTACTTCCTTGTTTTGTGACAAAAAACCATGCAATCCCCCCCCCCCTAATTTGCATATGCAAATTAGGGGAGGGATTCGGTTCGGCTGAGCAGAAGGATTCGGTCGAATCCAAATCCTGCTGAAAAAGGGCAAATCCTGGCCAAATCCCAAACCGGATCGTGGATTTGGTGCATCCCTACAAGCCACTGCATCGCTCCATTAACATGAACACTGCAATGCAAAATTAAACTATGAACTAATCTCTTCATCAAAACTAAGTCCCATTAGACTTGCCTTGGCCTTTGAACTTCACAGTTGCCATCCAGGGAAGGAGCAGGTTTGGAAGGGTGCACAGAAGTGGACATGGATTTGTGGTGCTGCCGGATCCGAGCAGAGGTGGCTGGGGCAGAAGCAGTGGAGGCACGGGACCCAGGTGTGGAGAAGCTGAGAGTGATATTGAAATGGAGAAACAAAACAGAAAATGGAGACACAGACTAGGAAACAATGAGGAAGGGAGAAGCCAAACTTGTAATGAAAAGGTTTGACAGACAAAATGAACTTCTTCCACTGGGGATACACAAGATTGGACATATTTTCTAGAGACCACAAGGTGACAGTACAGCGATGATAAAACAAGGGCTAATAAATCTATGGCACTAGTGGGATGATACAATCTTGGCCTGTACATGGTAACAAATATACAGATGCTTCATCTGAAATTAAGGCTTATAATTGATATACAAAGAAAGTGTTTTGCAAAAGATATGCTCCATTGTTAACCTAACTAAAGATTTGACGCCTTATGTAGTTCCAGACCATTAGAAGAAGAAAAAGGTGATAATGTATTATGGTAAGCTACACCATGTCTTACCTGTCTTTACCATTCTGTACAGATCCCGGCACAAGTGAGGCTCTGTCCAGCATTGGTGAGTTACGACTGCGATTAGTGCCAGTAGAAAGTACACTGTTCTGCAAAGCGATATACAAAAAAATAAGCAGCAATTATACAGGCCATTTGAATGTAGGGGGAAAGCATCCAATATACAAAACTCACACAATGCCTTCAAAAAAAAAAAAAAAAACAACAAAGTTCTTACCACTCTGCTGAAACAACAGTATGAATACAAATTTATGAACTGCAGTCAAAGCACAGAGGTTTAATATAAATTCTAGCAAAAACGAAATAATTGTACTTGTCTTTATATTATGAAACTTGTATATTTAGGCAGTGTGTATGTATAACACCAGACATGTACTTAAATGATCTATTAGATCAATAAAAAACAAGATTTAAGTTGCCATCTGAACCAGCGGTTTCTATTATGCATGGCCAGGGGCAATTCTGTCCCCTGTGCTGCTCTGAGGAGGCCTTCCCCCAGCCCAAATTTTCAGCGTTGGGAGGAGGTCGAGGGGGGTTCCTTCATTGCTAGTGCAGAGAGTGTGACGGACATAGTTCCGATTTCAAAAACATAATTTTAACTGTTAATGTTACCAGGATTGGCATATTGCTGCCCCTGGTAACCTGCAGGGCTGTGCCACCTGATGCAAAATTCTGAAATGCCTCATGGCAACGGCCCCTATTTGTAAGGTGGGAAGTGATTAAAATAAGAACGTCTCTAATTAATGACATCCCAGCAGGATCACTGGGACTGGCTGTTTAAAGGGGTTATTCTCCTATGAGCTTTTAGCATGATCTACAGAGTGATATTCTAAGACAATTTGCCATCGGTCTTCATTTTTTAATTATTTGTGGTTTTCAAGTTATTTAGCTTTTTCTTCAGTTTGCAGTTATCTGGTTGCAAGGGTGCAAATCTCCCTGGCAACCATGCACTCGTTTACAAAACAGACTGGAATATGAATAGGAAAGGACCTGAATAGTAGACAGATGAGCAATGACAAGTAGCAATAACAATACATTTGTAACCTTAGAGAGCATTTGTTTTATAGGTGGGGTCAGTGACCCCCATTTGAAAGCTGGATATAATAAGCAGGCAGCAAATAATTAAACAACTATGAAAAATAAATAATGAACATCAATTGAAAAGTTGTTTAGAATTAGCCATTCTGTAACATTCTAAAAGTTAACAAAGGTTAACCACCCCTTTAACAATAATAAAGTTTACTTATTTATTGAAGGGTAAAGAAACAATTTATCATGAGGAACTTTTTATTAACCATTTCTAAGACTTGCTGGGTGCTCTAACTCTCAAACTATTGTGTTGTCAACTGGATTTAGCTAATCGATCATTCATATATACACTAAATTTGGAGTGTTGAAGGTTGCCCATGTCTGTGATATGACCTCCTCCATGCATTTATTACCACACACAGGAAATTAAAAATCTCAAAAACATTGTTTGACCCTATATAAATGACGCTTGCATTCTCACAAAAAAAAGCAATGATGTATGGCAAATGCAGGCAAATGTAACACTGGGTCTTCAAGAACAAACCGTAGATGGGGATGGTGTTGTCTTCTTTCGGTCAAGCCCAGAAAGTGGACTTGGTGGAACTCTGACAGTGCTGCTAGATTTGCGACCACTTTCTTTTTCATCCTCGGATCGCCTGTTTTCAGCATTGTTGCTTTGGGTTTTCTTGGAGTAGGAATTGGAGTTGGGGATGGCTGGTCCAGCTGAGAGCGACAAATATATACTTGTTCATCAGGGTCAGTGCCACATAACTTGCAATAGCAATTAAACAAGATTATTAGGCAACAAGGTATGTAAATTAATATTACGTCTTAAGGTGGCCATACACATAGAAATCCACTCCTTTGGCGTGGCCATACACAGAGATCTGCTGCGATTTCTTCTTCAAGGTCGGTGATACTGGGCTGATCCGATCGTGAGCCCTAGGACCCAACGATCTGATCATAATGAAAGGTCTGCGGTCAGTCGGATCACTGGATGGCATTAACAAACAGATGCGGTCTGCGATCAGACTGGATTTTTTTACCCCTGTCGATCTGGCCAACTCGCAGCCAGATATCCATGGGGAAGTCGGCAGCTTTTGATCAGCCCGTGTATGGCCATCTTAACATTAAAATTATAGAATATAATTGTAGGAAATTTCAAATACTAATTTAAAAAAAGTGTTTAGGGGACAAGAAGAAGAATAGTTTGAACAAACCCAGGGTGGCTGTATAATGAGATTATTCTGTCCTACAAATTTATCTAACTTCTATAATGAGCAAGAAAACAGATCCAAAACCACAAAAAAAAAATATTAGTTCAGGGCCAGAAAGGAAGAAAAAAACTGCTCCGGCAAAAAAACTAAGCAGCCCAATTCAGCGATGGGATCCGTTATTTTGAAACACATTATCAATTGCGGAAAGGCCATCTCACATAGACTCTATTAAAATCAAACATAAAAAAGTTTGTACTTGATCCCAACTAAGACATAATCATTCTTTATTGGGAGCAAAATCAGATTATTAGGTTTATTTAATGTTTACATGATTTTCTAGTAGACTTAAGGTATGAAGATACAAAATTTGGAGAGATCCATTATATGAAAACCCCCATGTCCCAAGCATTCTGGATAACAGGTACCATACCTGTATGCATATGTGTGACATTGGCGAACAAACTCCCCCACCCACACAAGCTAAAAGGAAACATAGAATGTCAGGCCCTCCCCTACATAAAATGAGGGGAAAAAAGGTGGTCAGGGCCTCTGATAAAAAGTAAAAATAAAATTTGGTGATCAGCCCCTCCATTTAAAAAACATTTGGTGGCCCTCTCCCTCCCAGTTAAAACAAACATTGGTGGCCAGCTTCCCCAACAAGTAAAAAAAAAATTGGTGGTCAAGGTTCCCCATTAAAAAAAAAAAAAAAAAATATTGGTGGTCAGGGCATACCATTGGTGCTCAGTGGAAACGTTTGGTTCCAGAAGTGCTGACACCTGTTGGTTAGTTTGAAGAACTACTAAGGATCTGCAGTAATTTGAGAATTAGTGGTGACATCTAGTGGTGATTTTCAGCAATAGCAGCCTAATTAAATGTACACTACCGGGACAGAAAGGTTGTGCAGAGAAGATTGTGCGGCACATTTTCATAACGGAGACAGCGGCCCAACAGGTATTTGCCTGACTTTTCAGATGGCCAGTCCCGGTCTTATTAGTTGCCCCAAAGAAGAGGAGATTTGTCTCTGTGCAACTTATCTCCCCAAATCGCAGCGTGTCTCTGCCCTAATGCAGAGGACTTTTTTTATTTTCTGTGCATAAAAATATATAACAGACTCATGGATATCCCTTAACTGGGAAATCCATTAGAACAGCCCAAGTCTGCAGCATGGAGTGTCTGGCTAGTGTATTACCTCTTATAGTACAGGTATGGGATCCATTATGCAGAAACCCATTAGCCAGAAAGTTCCTAATTTACAAAAAGGTTGTCTCCCATAGATTCCATTATAATCAAATAATCCAAATGTTTAATGGATTTCCCTTTTCTCTATAATAATAATAAAACAGTACCTTGTACTTGATCCAAACTAAGATATAATTAATCCTAAGTGGAAGCAAAACCAGCCTATTGAGTTTATTTAATGTTTACATGATTTTCTAGTAGTCTTAAGGTGTGAAGATCCAAATCACGGAAAGACCCGTTATGCAGAAAGCCCCAGGTCCTGCGCATTCTGGATAATAGGTCCCATACATGTACTATCATTTCCATGGAATACCTGTAGGCCAAAGCTTATTTACTGGGTTTTAAAGCACAGGGAAGCCACTGATCAGATTCAAAATATCATCCTTTCAAATAAGGGGAGAAAAAAAATGGAGAAGCAGACAACATTGTATCTTATTTTTTGTTATCATGAACTATAAATGAAGGAAAAAACAACTCTCACTGAATATGATCTAAATTGAGGGTGGGGGGATACAAAAAAAGGAACCCATGCTAGCTTTCATTTCAGTGTACACATTTTATACAGATATTCAAGGAACTGTATCATCATTTTCCTTTTCCTTCCCCACTTTCTACGAAGGAGTTACCGTTTCAGCTTGAGTTTTAAATGAGGCCTAAGCTGCCATTATCTCTTGGGCTGGAGGGATACACCCTTCATCATCAACTGTCACAGCCCTTCTTTTCATGCAGACTGGTTGGGTTACTGAGCATTACTCACTTCACACTGTGGCGGTAATTCATTTGCAAAGAGCAATTTGCAAGGGGAACTATTCACTGCCTCCTGTGACGATATGCATAAGAAAGAGCTGCTGTCTTTTGCATAGTTGGCCCAATAGGGGGTTACCCACCTACTCCTGCTTTCATGCAATCTGCAGCAGAGAGGAACTGAAATAACCAAACCCACAGTTTTACAAAGAAATCCATCACACGGCAGGGAATAAAAGGAAAACAAATATTTTCATAAAAATATAAAGCACCCACCCTGGTCACCAAGTCTTCGTTGCTTGGGATTGGCGGATACACTGCGCTGCACCTTGTGAGCAGGTGATGGAACTATACTATTACCGACGTCTGGTGGGGGTCTGGGCTTCAGCGTTAAGTTGTCATTATCCATCTGAGAGTTAAATCAAAAATAAAGATAAGGTTGTTGGATTCAAGATTCCAAAAAGATAAAAATCAGGTATCCAATTTGTGATTTCGCACATGAATAAGAAACCACAAACCATAATGTATAAATACATTTATAGGTGGGAAAACAAAATGCAGTGTATTGTGTAACCACAAGAACAGAAGATACTGGTTTGTTTTAGTTGTACATTAAAAGTGTACCGTTATATTTAGCACAAGACAATTAAATTGTTTTATACGAACTTTGACTTAAAAATATAGAAGCTTTCCCTGCAATCAAGATGAACACAATTGCTTTACATATGGCTATCCCCATTCTGCATTTACATTAATTATTACATTGATTACTAGTTATACTATTATTAATATTCATTTATTATTTCATTCATTATTACATTGCATTTAGTAATTATTACAGTCGGCAGTTTATTGGCTCATGTGTGGGGCCCTCCGACGGGCTTCCCTGATTGATACCTGTGCAAAAGTCGGCCAGATGTCGATCGGACGGGACTAAAAATCCCTTCGGATCGTGGCCGCATCTGTTCATTGATGCGGTCCCGCGATCTCTCCGTGTATGGCCACGTTTAGACTCTGTCATCTTTGGGAGGAGATATCTCCACAAGGTGACAAAGTGCTGTGTGTGCTTTTTTTCTATCACAATAAACAGATTGCATAAATTAAAAAAGATTATTGGATTTTTCGCTCATTATTAAAAAAATTTTAACCTTGAATTTTTCGAGATTTATTGTACCCTGAGGATTCAAAAAGTCTGAATACGAAACTGTTGAGTTCCAGTAGAACTCAATGGCAGAAGTTCGTATTTGCAATTTGAAAAATTTATCGCCTGCGCTGGGTCTTGTACAATAATCCAAACATTTCAGGCTTTTCCCCCGGATTACTCTGATTTCTAACATTCTAACTTTTCAGCTGTAAAATTTGAAAAATTTGGATTTTTCGCATGATAATCTGAAAAAGTTGTGGTTATCCTGAGAAAATCAGAAAAAGCTTTGGATTTCCCAGATCCCATTTTCTGAAAAATTTGCGAATCCGAAAACATTGTGGATTTTTGGTGGGTTTTTTTATAAGTAAGGGTAAATCATGGATTCTAGTTTGGTCTGACTTTTTGATTTAAAATATCCTATATGTAGGCTATGGGCACAGGATGATGGCTCAGGCTTTTTGTAAGCCTGAGTAATTTTGCAGGCTGAGAAAAGCAGATCTGCTCAGTGCCCCTGCTCCATTGATTTGAATCTGATCAGCGCGTAAGACAGCGGTCCCCAACCTTTTTTTACCCGTGAGCCACATTCAAATGTGCAAAGAGTTTGGGAGCAACACAAGCAAGAAAAAGTTCCTTGGGGTGCCAAATAAGGGCTGTGATTGGTTATTTGGTAGCCCCTGTGTGGACTGGCAGCACACAAAAGGCTCTACTTGGCACTATACTTCATTTTCATGCAATTAAAAATTGCTTTCAAACTTGGAATTCAAAAATAAGCACCTGCTCTGAGGACCCTGAGAGCAACATCCAAGGGGTTGGAGAGCAACATGTTGCTCACGAGCTACTGGTTGGAGATCACTGCTGTAAGCACTCACACACACAGCGGATCTGAAACTGAAGTAAGCCCAAATAGGCGAAAGGAGGCATCTCTGGGCTGACCACAGCTTCTGATCTGCTGTAATGTGAGTGCACACAAGCTGATAAGATTCAGATCAATGGAGCTTCTCTCAGCTTGCAAATATACACAGGCTGACAACAGCTGGAGCCTTAAGCCAGTAACGTCCAAATGTTTCTGCTGATCATTTGATTAACTACATGTTTGGGAAGCAGATTATATTAAAATGCAGTTCAAAGGTCTTGAGTACTTTGATGACCATAAAAATCTCTTAGAGGGCCACACCTGGGCACATGGGCCTCCAGTTTGACACAGCCCTTTTTCAAACAAAGCTCAGCCAGATATTATGTGTCAACAATAGGATTTGGGAGGAACCAGCTGCAAAGTAACTCAACTCACAGCTGCTGGTATGCCAATGCATCAGATGGAGCAGTTTTGGTTCCAAGCAATCCCAACAAGGAACATCGGAGTTCCTTGTTGGGATTGCTTGGAACCAAAACTGCTCCATTTTATGTAATCTATCACCATAGACACTAGGTCAGGCACAAGTATAAAAGTCCCTACAGAATTTTTGGATGGGTGGGCCATACACTTCAGTGAACAACATTTTTAAATGTAAATTCTGGAATTTTAAAACGGTGATATTACTGGGATCATTTTGAACAATACAGACAAAAATATAATCAGGTAGAGACCAGTTACATCATATACAAAAATGTGTGCAGTCTCTTACTGAAAAAACATTTATTTGTGCAAACTCAGAAAAATACATTCACAAACACATCTTTTTAAACGAAAACCACAGTGCAGTGCTACCCCTCTGTCTGCCTGCCTGTGTCAGCCACTCCCTCCTGACGCGTTTCGCGCTATTGGGCGCTTCATCAGAGGAGGTGAGACTGCACACATTTTGTATATGATTTAAAGTCGCGGTGTGTGGATCTGGGTGCAGTATCTACTGTGTGAGACAGCGGGTTTGCCCAATAAATATTTAATTATATTTATTTGAAAGAGACCAGTTACAGAAGTGTAATTTCATACAGTTATAGAAGTGTAATTTCATACCTCAGATGACTTGAAACCCAGCAGTAAGTAAGTAGCCATGACTTCATTGTATTTCTGGTTAACTAGAGAGTCAGTGATTTCCTCATGTGTATAGCCCATGGTCACCATTAACTCTGTTTTTGGAAAATGTACAAAACAAATATTAAACATGCATGAAAAAGTTATTATAATTACACACTTGAAATCCATTCTGAAAATTCGAATGGAAAATGTCTTATTCCTTCCAGCCTGCATCCTCACCTGTACCAAAGAGTTCCCTGCCCCTGCTACAGCTATGAAACTAGACTACTTGAAAAAGGGCCCTTGTTGCCCGAAACATGTTGTGTGGTTGCACAATAAATATTTAAAGCAGGTATTCTGCTATTTTCATGCTTCCTGATTCACTCATCTTGTATATTGAAACTACAGAGTAGCACAGCAGGGTTGGTTGCCACCCTTATCTACCATGACACATCTTACTTTTGGCTTTTTGCTCAGTGATGTTTTGCAATGTGAAATGTAAACCACACTGTGCTACTCTGCATTTCCATAAGTAGTTACAAACATTTGTACAGGGGTTTGGTTCTCCTTCAGTGACATTATATGTGATCAGATGTCTGAATGTGAAGCCACAAGAGAAAGTTTGCAGAGCTTAAAACCATGTGGCTGAGAAGAGCCACCAATTATACTTAGTAAATGTTAGTAAATGTAAATGTTTTTCTTTTTCTTTCTGTAAATTTGCTCTAAACAGCCCCCCAGATTAATGTACCTTAGTCCCTGCTGCAAGTCTGCTCTGGTTTCTGTGTTATCAGGAGCTTGTTTCACCTTCTTCCTGGTGCAGAGTGAAGCCCAGCCCCTTAGTTTACTGAGCAGTCCATTTGCTGCTGTTACACAATAGAGAGGAAGAGGGAGCCAGTGTGTGCATTAGTAAGCTAGTTTCCCCAAGCAAAAGCTGCTACACACACTGCTCTCTGCTATGTCATAGTAAGCAAATGATATCCTGGACTAGTCCAAAAGATAAGGTCAGCTCAGTAAGCTAAGGGGCTGGGCTTCACTCTGCACCAGGAAGAAGGGGAAACAAGCTGCTGATAACACAGAAACCAGAGCAGACTTGCAGCAGGGACTAAGGTACATTAATCTGGGGGGGTTGATGAGCAAATTTACAGATAGAAAAAAAAAAGGTTTACTTGTTCTTTAAGGTATTGGGACAAAAATATGTTAGCAATTCATCTTTACAAATGGTAAATTATATGCAGTGTTCACTTGGGATTCTTTTGTTCCCTGTTACAGCAACTCAGAGTAGTTTAGATAAACTGCCATTCAAGTAAATGATTGTGCAGGCAAACAGACCTGTTCTTTTGGGGTCCTTGTAATCTGGTATAGGCTCCACATAGGGCTTCAGTTCATCTTCTTCATGTCCAACATTCATCCAGCGATCCCTCATTATTTGCTAAAGTGAATTATGCACACAAAATTTTGACACTGTCTTATCACACATTAATAAACATTTTTAAAGGGTGACCAAGCAAATTCAAAGGTTAACTTTGCTACAAGTGAATGAAGCATAAGGCTTGAACACCAATTAAGCTGTAATTTTAAAAAGAAAATACACTGTATGGGTTTATAATGACCATAATATGCAAATTTAATTGGCAGAATTATGTAAAGCTAAAAAATTGTGTGCCCTTGATAGAGGTTGTCCTTTTAACAGAATGCTTGGGCTTACAGGAAGTTTGTGCATAGTATTGGTCTAAAGATATATATACCAACACTGTGAGCATGCATACATATACACACAAATATATACACACATATATAAACTTTTAATTAAAACTTCTAATTCAGGAATACAAGTATTTCAGTTATTTTATACAATAAAAATGGTCAGGTGAAAAACAAATGATTTCTTGATTTACTACAGTATTTAAGGCTAAATTGTACATTCTTATAGCACATGTGTCGGTTTATAAAGATCCAATAAATATATATTCTAACCTCTAGCGTACCCCTCTTGGAGGGGTTTAATATGAGGAATTTCTTGAGCAGGTTTTCACAATCCGTGGACATATAAAAAGGAATACGATATTTTCCCCGTAATACTCGCTCACGCAACTCCTAGGGGTGGGGAGAGAACAAAACAAGTTAGAAAACAAATTACAGTTAATTTCTATTAACTTGTTTTTGATCACTCTAAATATGGGTGATCTGGTTTCCCCACACTATCCAAAAGCATACAGGTATAATAATTGGCTTTTGATAAAACTGGGCAAACTGTGTGAGTTAGTGTGAATATGTGCAAAGTAGGGACTTTGGAATGCTCCACTGATGTATAAGATTGATCTGTAAAGTGCTACATAAGTGCATATAAGCTATATCTGTGCTGTTTAAATACAACCCTATTTCCAAAGAAGTCTTAAACACGGTGTAATATTAAATAAAAGCATAATGTAATGATTTGAATTGCATTATCATTTAAACCCTATATTTAACTGGGAATATCACAAACATAACATCGATTGTTGAACAACAATAATGAGATCAATGATACAGGCTGCTTGGAATATTGTGAACCATTTTAAATATGTACAGTATCTTAAAAAGTATATTTAATTTAATTTTTTTTCTGCATAAATAAGACCAAAAAGGTTATCTGTTTTTCAGCAAATCCTTACATTTTAGCAGCTGATTTGCGGTTACAATGCAGAATTCATAGATCAGTCAATGATGGCTATTTGTCATGGTCCAGAGGCAGCAAAGCAGACCCAAACCAGGATACTAAAAGCACCACTTTTCACTGATGGGATCCATTTACCATGCTGGAATGCAGTTCTAGCCCTGGCCCACAAAACATTACGTCAAACACTTTTCATTCAAGACAAAGTTCTATTTTGATCTCATGCTTCCACAGGACATTTTCCATTAGCCTTCAAAGTCTTTGGCCACCTGTTGATTTGCAGAAAAGTTCTTTGTGTATAGTTGTGGCTCTTTACTTGCAACCCTACAACAACTGTACACACTGTTGTACAATCCTCTCTGGATAGTGGACTCATTAAAACATAAATTCGCCAGCGCAAAAGAGGCCATTACTTCTTTGGACATTCTTTGAGATCTCTCTTGCTCTTTGTTTGATCTTTGTTGGTCAACAACTCCGGGAGGATGACAAGGTTGTTGCATTGCCTTCATTTGTACATATAACCCAAACTCTTCAGAAATAGTTTTGTTACATTTTCAAGCCTGGAAAGCACCACTGACTGTTTTACAATCTTCAGAAATCTCAAGACAAGAAAACCCTTCCACAATCCCAGATTATGCTCTTTCCATTAAACACCTGAACCTTCAAATGAAGTGAATGTCCTAGGACCTAGAGGTTCACATATGCTTGCAAATATGTAACCTAGGATCAATAATAAATATGTTTTTGACAGTTTTTAACAGGGTTCTTATTATCTATTATTAGAACTTGCATATTAGGTCATATTTAAGCAAAAATCTTATATGTAAAAGGGGCTCACAACATCAAACATAAATACATACCAATTACTATTTTAAATTGACACTTTCATGCTTGTTTACTTTAGCAACCAACAATTTGATAAGACCTTAAAGCAGATTATAAGACTGCCAAAAGCCCTGTACCATCCAAATGTTTTGCCCCAACACTCTAGGGCACTTAACTTCTACATCCCTTTGTTACAGTTGACCTCCTTCGGTTTTTTTTTGGGGTGCAAAGTACCGGCTCATATACAATAAACACTCTGAAACGGGACCTCTAACCTACCTGACAAAGTGATGCCTATAAGGGAAAAAGAACAATGTAGAACATAATCCAGTGTTTAATTAAGCTTTTAGCAGCCCTTTAGACCTATTGAGAGATCTGTTCATCAAATAACATTTTCAGAGGTCCTCTTACCTTCAAGTTCTGCCCATCAAATGGAAGAGAACCGCTAACCAGTGTATAGAGAATAACACCCAAACTCCATACATCAACCTCAGGACCATCATATTTTTTGCCCTGAAAAAGTTCAGGTGCTGCATAGGGGGGGCTTCCACAAAATGTGTCTAGCTTGTTCCCAAACGTGTATTCATTGCTGAAGCCAAAGTCAGCAATCTTAATGTTCATGTCTGAGTCTAGCAGCAAGTTCTCAGCCTGTGTCAAAAGAAGAAGATAACTAAATAAAAAATGTGTAAAATAACAATGCAAGCAAAAGAAAGGATATATTTTTCAGTGATCATGATATAATAATTCGTAATGATAGGAGACCTATGTTAGAGATTTGAGCCTAACCACAGTATACCACCCTGGCATCCAACTCCTTAAGTCATGACAGGCATGCATGTGATTTTGCACAAGACTGTAGAAAAAATATCTGCAAGGGAAAAGGCTGTGTCCCTATGCAATAAATTGAAATATAAATGTAGCCACAGCCTAGAAGCTACTGTAAAGAAGACTGAATCTGTCACCCGAGGCAATATAATTAGCCATCAAGATCCATTAAACTTGTTGCATGATCCCAAATACTGATCCCAGCTAATTGTAAGAAAATATGTACATAGGTATTATCTCTCAATTACCCAGGATCAACATATGTATAATTATAACTTTACTTGCAAAGAACTGTAAGGACCCAAAGCTCTTTACAATTTATAAATGTAAAAAACATAAGTAAACATAGGGAGGACAAGTAGCAAAATAAATAAACACACCCAAAGTACACAGAGCTTAAGCACCATGTGATAAGAGAGACAGTAGGATGGAGGTCCCTTCCCCATGTTTTACATGCAATGATTCAAATGGATCCGGATGACAGGGTATATTCAAGGGAATATCTTATCTACCAGTAATACAGATTTCCTGCGGGTGACAAATCTCCTTGTGTGTCATTACCCTAAAAGTACATACAAAGGTCATAACTTGTTTTTTAATGTACTTGTTGAGGCATGGTTGTTCACTGTACAGCAATGTATATGGTAAATTATCTAGTTTTTTCCCTCATGTGGCTGAATCTACAGGTGTATAAACCAATGCAATAAGATTTGCATGCAATATTTTTTATAGTCCGTAAACCACCCCCCCTAAAAATATTCTTTGTGTAAATGTAACAACTTACCTTCAAGTCTCTATGCACAATTAACTTTTGATGGCAATACTGTACAGCGGATACAATCTGAAAAGGAAAATTCAGTGTTCATAATTAAAAAAGAAAAAAAGATAATGGCTAAAAATAATAAATAAGACAATCTTCATGTAATAGGTGGATTATTTCGAACCATGTTGACATAATTACATGACATCAAATAAATCAGGTGAGCTCTTTGGCAAACTGGTGGCTACAAGAAGCAAAAAGAATTTATAGAAGGCTATTGTGATACTAAAATCTATTGGTATATATAGTTTATGTGAGTGTATAGAGGTGGTCAGTGTGTGTGTGTGTGTATGTATGGATGCTGGGTTTCATTTGGAGGATGGACTATGGTCTTTTTTCAACCGGATCTAACCACGTAACTATGCATGCCTAAATGTAACCATACAATCAATACAGAGAGAAAGAAAAACAGAACAAAAAGCATTAATATAAGACTTTTACCTGCCGGAATTTGGCACGGGCTTCTTTCTCTTTCATCCGTCCATGTGCAACAAGGTAATCAAACACTTCTCCTGGAACACATGAAATAATTTGGAAAATGAATCAAATATATTTAAAAACAAAGTCACATAAAGTGTATACCATACAGAAAAAATGTAGGCAAGACAAATGAGAATAATATTTGGGTGCACTAAGACAGAAAAAGCAGCACTACAGAAAAACTGTAAGATATTGCTGAAATAGTTCTGTTCAGAAAAAAGTGTACATAAGGCACATGCTGATACTACAAATAAAGCTTCATAAAGAGCCGTGGTAGGCTCGAAACGTTGCTGTGGATGTTGCCCTGCTATTAAGAATAAAGGCTTTTTAACTAAACCTTGGAGTGTGGCCTAATCCGACTGGCTACAGATACTACAAATAAAAACAAGTTATTGACAGAAATGAAAAGCACAATGTAAAAACCTCCTTGGTTAATCTCAGAAGAGTACAACTGCTTATAAGGGAGTTTACAAAGTAATTACTTGCTTTTTCAAATAAAATAAAGGATCATACCTCCACTAGCATACTCCATAACAAGATACAGAGTCTTCTCAGTTTCAATAACCTCAAATAACTTAACTGCAAGAGAGGAGAGTCATGAAAAGCAAATGATTGACAACAACAACAATAGTTTGATTTAAAAAAAAAAAAAAAAATCCTGAAGAGAGGATAAATAAAAATTAAAAAAAGGAGGAGAAGAGAGTATAGAGGAACAAATGCAGGAACCACCAATACGTGAATAGACTGAACTGATGAGCAATATAAAGAGATAGGAAATCACAGAATAGACAAAGAATGAAGAATGGGAGAAGAACTGATGATACCTATGTTCGGGTGACTTAAAACTTTCATGATCCTCACTTCTCTGAAAAGCTGGAAAAAATAAATAAGTAAATAAATATATTAAGAGTGGGTTTCCAAAACAACTTATTGCACACAAGGCCTCTTGATTGTAGCAATCATGTTAGTTAGGACCAATGAAAACTCCCTTAAAGGAAAAGTAAATGTTTTTCTTTTTCTTTCTGTAAATTTGCTCTAAACAGCCCCCCAGATTAATGTACCTTAGTCCCTGCTGCAAGTCTGCTCTGGTTTCTGTGTTATCAGCAGCTTGTTTCCCCTTCTTCCTGGTGCAGAGTGAAGCCCAGCCCCTTAGTTTACTGAGCAGTCCATTTGCTGCTGTTACACAATAGAGAGGAAGAGGGAGCCAGTGTGTGCATTAGTAAGCTAGTTTCCCCAAGCAAAAGGTGCTGCACACACTGGTCTCTGCTATGTCATAGTATGCAAATGATCTCCAGGACTAGTCCAAGATATAAGGTCAGCTCAGTAAGCTATGGGGCGGGGCTTCACTCTGCACCAGGAAGAAGGGGAAACAAGCTGCTGATAACACAGAAACCAGAGCAGACTTGCAGCAGGGACTAAGGTACATTAATCTGGGGGGCTGTTTAGAGCAAATTTACAGATAGAAAAAAAAAGGTTTACTTGTTCTTTAACCGCTCTGAGACACTTCATATTCTGGTGAATTGAATCAATCACTGCCTTTGGCACACAGTAGTGACTATGACTTGTTCTGCCTTTTCAGGGTTAGTCCACAGCAGGTGATTCTGGGAGATTAGTCGCCTGGCGACTAATCCCCTCTTCTTTTGGGCGACTAATCTCCCTGAATCGCTTACCCCTGTCTAGTGCTGGCTAAAATGAAAAGTCGCCTGCTGCGGTGGTAAGCGATTCAGGGAGATTAGTCGTCCAAAAGAAGTGGCGATTAGTCCCAGAATCGCCTGCTGTGGACTAACCCTAAGGAGTAGTTCACATTTAAGTTAACCCTTAACATATTATGGCTTTTCCTACTTTTAACAAAGTTTCAATAGTTGTTTTTCATTAATTTTGCCTTCCTCTTCTGCCTCTTTCCAGCTTTTAAATAGGGACAGTGGAAAGTACTGCATTGTGGGGATCCAATTTTATTCTTATTGTATTTTGGGTTTGAGCTTTCCAGGTCTAACAGTTTCTAAATCTGCCAATCTGTTAGGGAGGCCATTGGGAAGGCCGAATAAACAAGCAGAGGACTTGCCTGTCTAAAGGGGCCAAATTGGCCATTTTAAATCTGCCTACGTATGGCCTGGTTGGGCCCCAACAAACTACATGGCTGATGAAAAGCCAACCTGCAGGATTGGTGAACATAAAAAGCTAAAAAAAAAATCATAAACTAGAAAAAGATGAAGACCAATTACAAACGGTCTTAGAATATCACTGTCTACAGCATAGCAAAACTAATTTTCAAGGCAAGCTACCTATTTAAAAGGGAACTAAAGTCTAAAATAGAATAATGCTAGAAATGCTGTATTTTGTATGCTACAGTAGAACCCCCATTTTACATGCCCTGATTTGAGGTTTCCCCTCATTTCACATTGCTGTTTTTTGGTCCTGCCTATATATTATACACAATACATTTCCCTGATTTTACATTTTACACCATTTTTTTCTAATCCCCTGAAAAACATAAAATGGGTATTCTACTATAAATATAAACACAAACTTACTGGACCAGAAGCCTAATCAAACAAAGTACTTATGCTTTCAAAGTTGGCCACAGGGGATTGTCATCTTGTAATTATGTTAAACATCTTTGCAAGACTAGACTGTGCACATGCTCAGTGTGGTCTGGGCTTCAGTTTGGAAGTTAAGCTAAGGGATAGTCCTAAATTATCAAAACAGTCAAATAATTTCTGCCACAGAAGCCAGTACAGCCAGACTGATTAATAATCAGAATATGCATTGGGTCTGCGGATATGAAACTCTACACAGTTGCTGGCTTCTTTACAAGGTAACAAACAAAGCAAGCTCTCCCCTGCGGTTTGAAAGTAGAATGGTTTCCCTGCAGAGCAGTTCGGGACCATCTGAAGTTTCCCATCCTCTGCAGTCAGAGCAAGTAAATCGAAGGGGGAATTTTAACTGCATACAGTCAGGTTTCTTATAAAAACTGTAGACATTTTTTAATTAGGCAGCCATCAAGCCAATACCAGGGCCTTTTAGCTTAATCGAGATTAATTATCAGACTTTACTACAGGGACCCAAAAATGTATGTATCTCAATACACTATACACTGGTAGATAGTGTATCTGCTTTAGAAGCACTACTAATACAGTACCTATAAATAAGATACTGCGTAGCCATGGTGACAAGTATTCAAGTTAAAACTGGGATAGAGGGCACATGTTTATATAGCAGATAGAATACAATGGTTTTAGTTCTTCCACGGAAACATACATGGAAGTTAAACGCCATTCATAGCTGTACACAGAATACTTATGCTCATATAGCATAAACACACGTAAACTTTAAAGGGTTGTTCAACTTTGAGTAATTTTAAGTATGAATATTTTTTATTATTTGTGTTTTTTATTTTTGTTATTTAAGTTTTTTATGCAGGAGCTCTCCCGTCTGCAATTTCAGCAACCTGGTTGCGAAGGTTCAAATTACGCAAGCAACCATGATTTGAATAAGAGACTGGATAATGAATAGGAGAGAGGCCTGTATTGAAAGAGGAGTAAGAAAACGTAGCAATAACAATACATTTGTAGCATTACAGAGCATTTGTTATTTAGAAGAGGTCAGTGACCCACATTTGAAAGCTGGAAATAATAATTAAAAAACAATTAAATAATGTTAACCAATTGAAAAGTTACTTAGAATAGGCAATTCTATAGCATGTTAAAAGTTAACTTAAAGGTGAACCACATCTTTAAAGGAGAATTCAACCCTACATTTAAAAAAACCCTACCCACCAAGACCCCCTCCCGCCTCCACCAGCTGGTCTCATTCCGAAGATTACCAAAGCGGCTGAAGATGGCCAATCCATAGATTTTCAAAGTAACCACCCACACCCTGCTGGTAGAATTCCATGTCAGCTCAATGCTTTAATTGCATGGCCAGCATCTGGGAGATTACCATAAAGTATATGGAAGGGCATTAAGTCCATCAATGCATCTGTACATGTTCTTTTGATTTTGCATATTATACAAATCTGCAGATTATTCCCACCCCACACAAATATATTTGACAATATTAGGTCTGCAACAAATTTCTGTACAGTTTGAGATGTAAACAAGTTAAGAAAATCCTGGAGCAGGCTTTGATTTTACATTTCTATAACGATTTAGGAAAACACATTCAAACCAATGTCTTCATTCGCCTTTAGTAATACTACAATATTTCTTACCTTCTGTAGACTAGATGAGTTAAGTTGTGTTTTATCTATAATTTTTACAGCAACCTAAAAGCAAAGCAAATGAGAATATATTAGTGTTTAATATATTCATTCTAAAGAACAATTATACTTTGAAAAGAGCTGTAGGTAATTTTTATTCCCTCTTAAAGGAAAACTATAACCGAAAATGAATACTTGAGCAACAGATAGTTTATATCAAATTAAGTGGCATATTAAAGGGATACTGCCAAGGGAAAACATGTATTTTTCAAAACGCATCAGTTAATAGTGCTGCTCCAGTAGACTTCTGAACTGAAATCCAATTATCAAAAGAGTAAACAGATTTTTTTATATTCAGTTTTGAAATCTGACATGGGGCTAGCCATTTTGTCAATTTCCCAGCTGCCCCTGATCATGTGACATGTGCCAGCACTTTAGGAGGGAACTGCTTTCTGGCAGGCTGTTGTTTTTCCTTCTCAATGTAACTGAATAGTACGCAGTAGGACATGGCAGCTGTTATCTTGTATTAAGGTGGCCATACACTGAGTGATCCGACTTTCGGCCAGATATCGATCAGAGCAGCCCGTCGGAGGGCTTTTCTGCCGACTCAGTCTGTCAGAAGCTTTTATCGGCCCATGTATGGCAACCTTTAGGGAGCTGTTATCTGGTTACCTTCCCATTGTTCTGTGGTTACGCTGCTGGGTGGGGGAAAGGGAGGGGGTGATATCACTTCAACTTGCAGTACAGCAGTAAAGAGTGATTGAAGTTTATCAGAGCACAATCACATGACTTGGGGCTGCTGGGAAATTTACAATATTTCTAGCCCCATGTCAGATTTCAAAATGAAATATAAAAAATCGGTTTGCTCTTTTGAGAAATGGATTTAAATGCAGAATTCTGCTAGAACAGCACTATTAACTGATGCATTTTAAGAAAAAAAAATTCCCATGGCAGTATCCCTTTAAATAATCTTACCAAACTGGAATATATATTCAAGTAAAATGTTGCCCTTTTACATCTCTTGCCTTGAACCTCCATTTCATGATGGTCTGTGTGCTGTCTCAGAGATCACCTGACCAGAAATATTTCAACTCTAACTGTAACAGGAAGAAGTGTAGAAGCAAAAGACACAATTCTGTTTGTTAATTTTACCTTTATAGTTTGTTTGGTATGTTTGTGATTCCAGGAGGCTGTAATTTTTTTTTTAAATGGCTATTTTCTATTTAGGATTACCCAATGGCACATACTACTAAAAAAGTATATTATTATGAAAATGGTTTATTTACATGAAGCAGGGTTTTACATATGAGTTGTTTTATGCAAAATCTTTTTATAGAGAGCTACATTGTTCGGGGGGTATAGTTTTCCTTTAACTTTCATGAAGATGGTTTTTTTTGTTTGTTATTTGCATCTTCAGTTTGACTTTTCTCCAACCTGAAATGCAGTCAGTCGGTCTTTAGCTTAATCACCAATAACAATAATTAAAGGTAACGCAACACAAAAAAATTAAAGTGTTTTAAAGTAATGAAAATATCATGTACCGTTACCCTGCTCTGCTAAAACTTCAGAAATACTACTATAGTTCATATAAGCATGCTGCCGAGTATCAATGATGGAAATTGGAAAAAAGGCTATTTGGCACAGGATAAATCGTGGCTAACAGATAACGCAATTATGTTGTACATAGCATATCTGATATTTGCTGAGCCTTTTCTCCTTTGATTGGCTGCCTCCATGGCCACACAGCAGCTCATTTATATAAACAATAATGTTTCTGAAGCAAACACAGCAGTTTTACCAGTGTAGGGCAACATTACATTATATTTTTATTTTTTTAATTTCCTCTTTTGATGTTACTGATCCTTCAAACGCCAAATTATTCCATTCACTCATGGGGAGGGGATGTCTAACATTTTTGCAACCCCAAATGAATTAGCCTTATTAGTGATGATGAAATGATGGGCGTGTACATGTACATGTATGGCCATTTGGGTGATAAAATAGTAAGATCTTTCCAATTAATGGCATCCCAAACAGAAATACAATTACTTTTTTATTTTTAAGCGCATAACTATGATGACTAGTCTTTTCTACCAGCAATTAAATTTGCAAGACAACTGTTTTCATGTGAAAAGATTTATCATTCTATATACCAGTGGTTCTCAACCTGGGGGTCGGGAATGATCCTTTCACTGCTATATACTGAGCATATGAGTCAACAATAATATTGATGTGGTGTGTATAGCCGCCTCTTCACTTGTACTGATTATAGCATATGAAACAATAAATTGAAGGGGTTTTCTGATCTACAATACATATTTTCTACTGAAGTTCCTTCAGGAGCACTAGCGCAGTGAGCTACACTCAAAAGTCAAAACCCCATGTAGACTGCTGGATTGCAGGAGGCCCAGTTGGAGAAAATCTGTCTTTATGCCTCCAAAAATTTAATTTAAGCCGAGAATTAAAAATGGGCACTTACTATAAGGCCAATGGGACAAACATAAAAGGTAGTGAAAAGCACCATTTTGCTCATGAGTCACTACAGTATGGTGAATAGGCAAACAACATACAAAAGTATGATGATAGCTTTAAGAGACTTTAGTTAAGAACTTAGAAGGTGAGGGAGGTAGCATCGGGGTTGCTCCCTCAGGTGAAAGCAGTCTCAGAAATTACTCCGGATTTGACAACAGTGCTCTCAGGACGAGACTGAAGTCAAAACACTCTTCCCCTCCTGACATCGCTTCCCTTCCAAATCAAAAGTAGCTGGGGCTACCTTGCATGGAAGGGGTAAAAAGGAAAAATAAATAATAATTGATCCCAATTACAAAGTCACGTCTTTTAAACAGTAACTGGTAGAAATACTCATAAGTTTACACACCCTGCCAGAATTTATGATTTCTTAACCATTTTTCAGAGAATATGAATGATAACACAACTTTTTTTCCACTCGTGGTTAGTGGTTAATTGAAGCCATTTGTTGTCAAACAACTGTGTTTACTCTTTTTAAATTCTAATCACTACATAAACTACCCGAATGACCCTGATCAAAAATTTCCATCCCCTGGTGATTTGGCCTGATAACATGCACACAGCTTGACACAAAAGGGTTAGAATGGCTATTAAAGGTAACCATCTTCACCTGTGATCTGTTTGCTTGTAATTAGTGGGCCCAGTGGCCTAAAGCAGGTTCTTATTTCTGAATTCCAGGTTTGGAGGCAAGTTTTAGTTGCATAAAAACCAGGTGTACTGCCAAAGAGCGCTTCCTCAAGACATCTAATCCATCAAATCAAAGTCTAATCTAGCCAATCAAAGTCCTTATTGGACACCCTTATTTTGACTCACGCTAGTGTTGCTCCCCCACTCTTTTTACAAATTGACTGTGGCTCCCAGGTATAAAAGGTAGGCGACCCCTGCTGTATATCATGACCTGGATGAATGAAAATCCTTTGACATATTGCATCTATTGAATCTAAAAGTAATCAAACTTTAAGGGTTGGTTTAGTCAACCCACTAAGAAGTGAAAATATATTGTGTCTAGGTTTTCAGATAACCTGTAATAAGTATACACCATCATCTGTAATTCTTTGACCTAAATAAATTCTAATGAAAAATCACTGAACACCGAAGAGTGTTCTTTATGGCCTCTATAAAGGGGTTGTTCATCTTCAAACATTTTTTTTCCCAGTTCAGTTGGTTTCAGATTGCTCACCAGAAATAAAGACTTTTTCCAATTACTTTCTATTTGTGACTGTTTTTCTAATACTGAAGTGTAATGTTTTTCGTTTTTCTCCTTCTAAAGCAGCTCTGGGAGAGGGTGGTTGCCAATAGTGATGTGCTGGCCAGCCTGATATCCATGGGACCCGCAGCTCAGGTGGGTTCAGGCTGACCTCGCACCCACATTTTGGGTCTGGGATGAGCTCTTCTTCCTGCTCTCCCCGCCCACCAACTTATACTGCCGGCTTCCAGCTTCTGCTTTTATAGACGTGCGCATGCTTGCTCCGCCCCTTTTCTGACATCAGCAGGGCGGGTGCACATCAGTAGTTGCCAACTCTAACTGTTCTTTATTGATACATTTGTTATCTTTGGCCCTGCTGAGCAAAATCCCAGAGTTTCATTAAATTAGAATTGATACAATAATTTCGAATATTGCTGTAAAATGTATCAACTAATTGTCTACTAAATGTAGCAAATTGTAACATGTCCAGAATGCTCCTGGATCACTGAGCTGCCAGACTGAAATACTAGACAGGAACATTATATTTTAAAGTAAAATTTTGGGAAAATGGTTAAAAAAAAAAATATGGAAAATCAATTTTTGTTGATGGTGAACAACCTGAAAACAACTCAACTGTAAAAAGTGTTTGGAAGGTGAACAACCCTTTTAAGAAACAAGGCCTGTAACCATGTTAGAATGCCTCACCTCTTTGCCAGTCAGTACATGCCGTGCAAGTTTAACTTTAGCGAAGTTGCCTTTGCCAATGGTTTTGAGGAGCCTGTAGTTTCCAATGTGTGGCTGTTCATCAGCTGTTGTGGCGATAGAAGTGCGGCTTCGCAGCATATTCGGTTTGCTGCTGCCGCTTGTTTTTTTATCTGCATGACCGAGCGCTGGCTGCAAAGAAAAAAAAAAGTATAGGTTTAGGTTGCAATATAAAAGCTAAGAAACAACAGCATTATACCATGAATGAATGAATGAATGAATGAATGAATGAATGAATAAAAATATATATATAACATTTCTTTTAAATACATATGGACATAAAACCGTCATATGTACTGTTTAATATATTATACAATACTATACAACTGCAGTTCAGAGAAAAGACATACAAAATGTGTCTGTGTTGTTTAAGAGACAGAAACAAATGCTTAAAAAATTTAACATTATTAACATGTATTTCTATAGCGCCAACATATTTCGTAGTGCTGTGCATTCTTATTAGAACTGCATCCCCAAGACTGACATTTAATTGTGGGCAGCAAAAGTCCACAATGCTTAAGTAGGGGGCAGGGCTGATCCTCAGTGAGCGCACGAGACGGCGGTACAATACTGGTATGTGTTAGCTGGAATCGGACAACATGTAGACATTCCCACGATCGATCTCTGGGGCTAGTGCTTTTAACTTATAGGTCGGTTCGCTGACTGAGACCTAACATGCTTTTAGCACACTAATGAGGAGAGCGGCACATTGAGGGGGGCACATCTGATGTCACATTATTTTGTCACAGCACAAATATGTATATGCACGAAATCATGATAATTAATGTTGCGAGATAGCATACCATTACCATAGCACTTGTTTTGTTTTTTTGATTTTTAACTGATACTTCCGATTATCCATTTATTTGTGTGTTTACACTTTCAATATGTATGTCACAGCCTGATGACGTCATACTAATGGCGTTTGGCGCCAAACATTGTATTTAATAGGAACACTCACATATGGGATTCACTTTCCTGAGGACGGCACAAGTTTGAGTGCCGAAATGTTGAAGCAACTTCTTTAAATATATATATATTAAAGGAAGGACTCGCACTCCAAATTCATGTGATTAATGCTGTGGTTTATTCTTCAATACATATCCTTGAGAAAGGCCCCAATGCGGGCCGAAACGTTGGATATGCATTGAAGAATAAACCACAGCATTAATCACATGAATTTGGAGTGCGAGTCCTTCCTTTAATGTATCCAAGACATTGACCCACGCACCCACAATAACGGAAGCCCGGTAAGAGTGCATACGCTGGATAAAGTTTATATATATATATATATATATATATATATACTTACCTCACACCCCAGGCCGGTGCTCACTGGGTCTGGGGGTTCTTCTAGCAAGCACCACAGATCAATAGGCTACCTTCTTCTTTCTTCAAATTTGTAGATGCAGACGCATGCGCAGTAGAATGAAATAGCCGACTTCTTTGTTAAAGCTCAGCTTTTCGTGCTACTACTCACGTGAGGAAAGAAGATGGAAGCCAGTTGCTCCATGGCGCTCACTGGAAGAACCCCAGGCCTGTGCAGTTTTCTGCTCATAGGAGCACCAGCCCAGGGGGGGTGAGGTAATTATATACAACTACTTGGGGGTGCCTAAGTTTGGCACCCCCAAGTAAAGATCGGCTTTCCTTCTCCTTTATGTTACATGTAGACCAGATCGAACAATCATGGAGATGGTTCCGTGTCATACTGAAACACAAACAGGAGTCCAGTGAAACTTCAGATGAACAAAGACACTATGCTAACGTAACATAGGTGTAAAACATACCGTTGAGTTTTAACGGAATATTTATTGAATCAGAAAAATACATTGGGACAAGAACCAAGAACGTCTTATCTGCATGCATGGCAATGAGCAAAGAGGTGCTCGGTGACTCAGCCATGTGAGAATGAGGGACAAGCCTGAGCAAGATGCAGTGTTAATAGAATGTGGAATCCCTACAGTCTGTTCTATACGTCACAACTTGACACAAAAAAAAAAAGATAGAGAGGCAGATGGGATACCAGGTAAGACTGCTTTCCCACGAGTGGTCACTTATCTTTGTTGTGGATTGCATGAACGATATTGGAGACTTTCCCAGATATATGTTACTGTTTTACCATATCTACAAGACAAGGTTACAACTGCTTCATACAGTTCAATACTTAAAGGAACAGTAACATCAATTTTAAAAATTCATTAGTATACAGCAAAAAAAAAAAAAAAAAAAAAAAAAAAAAAAAAAAAAAAAAAAAAAAAAAAATCGCTAAGTCTTTATTAAGAGAATTTATAGAAACTCCGATTCAGCTCCTCTTCAGAAAAGAGGACAGGGCGAAGATCCCTCGTGCGGTGCTCAATTCCACCTCCCTCGCTTATAGAGATAGCCAGGGAGGATAAATCAAGCACCACACCGCAAGATTTACTATTGGTCGAATTCGAGGGTGAATTTACCCATGAATTCGACCAATCGAATTGTGGTATCGAATATCGAATTTGAAGGTTTTTACCGCAATTCAATTGATTAAACAACAAAATTAGATTGAACGATTAACCATTCGATCAAATTCTATCAGCTTAGAGATGGTGTATTTTTGGATTCAGACTTTTAGCAGCCGTGGGGTATAAAAAAAAAAAAAAAAAAAAATACCTGCAACCCGCAACCTGGACCACAACGCGCATTCTTACCCACCTGGACCCGCTACCAGACCCCACCCGCAAGTACCTTACCTGCAACCCGCTGACCATCAAGGGACGTGCTCTTATTGTAACCGGAAGTGACATCATCGAAAGTAGGCGTGATAAGTAAAAATTCGCTATTGAGAAGTCTTGTGCCCAGCCTGACCCGCCAACCCCTCGTCTATACCTGCACTCGGAAATTCTACCTGCACCCGGAAATTCTACCTGCAACCCGAATGGTATAGCAGGTTTTTGCAGGTAACCCGACCAGCTGCAGGACTCTAAAATGAATGCTCAACTAAAAAAATACTGCAGACAGAAAAATTCACTTTGGCAAAACACAGTTGGCCGTCACAAACAAACAAAATGTTCATATCTTGCTGTTGATATGGTGTAAGCATACTGTAGCTCGGGCATATCTAGGCAAGACTAACATTGCATCAAAAAGTCATTTTTAAAGCCACGTGGCTCTTCTGTCTCTAGACATGTATGAGAGGGGAAGGCATCTCCATGGAGACTTACCCAAGTAGAACAGGTGCAAATCAAGAATAGAGCAGGACTAAGTTTATATTTAACCCATTTGTACAAAGTAAAAATTGTATAAAACATTATTATTTTTTCTTTTAATTATCAGCAATTTTGGTGTTTGCAGGAAACATTACTGCTTTGAAGCTTAAATAAACTAATTTAAGTGAAAGAACTAAATTGCAAAATATACATTTAGAAAGTCTTAGGGCTGGTGCAGACAGGGAGATTCGGGGAGATTCTGTCGCCTGGCGATTAATTGCCTTCTTCTGCGAGGCCACACCGCGTGTGCATTGGCGCTGGCGCTTTTTGACTTAAACAGGTGGCAGACAGGGAGAAGGCAGTTCGGGGAGATTGTCGCCTCGCAGAATCGCCAGGCGACAGAAACTCCCCGAATCTCCCTGTCTGTCCCAGCCCTAAAACTGGCCATAGACACAAAGATCGGACATCTCCATCTCCCGACCTACCACTAACCTTCAGATTAAATAAAGTAGTAAAAGCACAGATCAGACGATGTTCTGCCCCTGACAGGGATCGTACGTTGTGGGACAAAACATAGTGACAGTCTCCCACTGAAAATCGTATGATCGGCAATACACGCAGAGGTATTATCAGCAGCCAACAAAAATGTTCTAAACTGTCCAAACGACCGACCGGCATGCCACGACAAATCTCGGGACACTCCACAGACTATCTGAAAATTGTACAAATCCAGGATTCTACCTTGTTGCGTCAATGGCCAGATTAACACTCAGGATGATCAGGATTTGCACCTGGGCCGTAACCTATAGCAACCAATTGGGGATCATTTTTTAATCAGCTATAGAACCAATAATTGGCTGCCGGGAGTTACTGCCCACCTATAGGTTTGACCAGTGCTCTTAACTGAGCCAGACTGAAATGCAGACTCCAAACTGGTAAAGGAACAGTAACATCAAAAAATGAAAGTGTTGACAATATAATGTAGTGTTGCCCTGCACTGTTAAAAGTGAGGGGTTTGCTTCAGAAACACTACTATAGTTCATAAAAACAAGCTGCTGTGTTGCAATTGTGAAAAAGGTTATATGTCACAGGTTAAATAGTGGATAACCGATAACACGATTATGTTCTACAGAGCTTATCTGCTCTGTAACCTGAGCCTTTGAATGGCTGCCCCCATTGCTACACGGCAGCTTATTTATATAAACAATAATAGTGTTTCTGAAGCAAACAGCAGTTTTACCAGTGCAGGGCAACACAGCATTATATTTTTATTGCTTTAAAATGTTTTTGATGTTACTGTTCCTTTAACAAGAAGACCGTTTTGCAAGATGTCTTGCATAGAAAACAATGGAACACAACTGTTTAACCCTTTAAGTGCCACCCAACGTTGAATCTACTTTCTGTGGCAAAGTAATTTGA
>CM044438.1:17038682-17054341 GCA_024363595.1 Xenopus borealis
GGCTGGCATTTCGCGTAACCAAAATGTGAAATTCTTCTGGCACTTAAAGGGTTAAAGCTGGAGAACTGATTCTGATGAAAAGGTCAGTTTGGGAGAAGGAAATTCATCAATACATGAGCAAAATCATTAACAGAATGCCAGGAAAAGGTTAGCAATTGTGATAACGCTCAACCAGCTGTGAAAATACCAAGGCATTGCAAATAATCTTAAATTGAACATTAATAAATATCCCTTTTATTGTGTTTATGGCACCACAGCATAGTGCAAAGTCTCAGCTATATGTGCCGTACTCCCGTCCAACCTTTCTTAAGCACTACAATAAGCAAAAGCAGCATGCAAGCTCAAAGGATAGAACTACTGCTTTGATGCCATTGGTATTGAGCAAAGATTTTGTATGTTCCCCCATGTCTGTGGTGGGTTCATCCAGGTACTATGGTTTTCTGTTACCCTACAAAAACATATAAGTACATTTATTGGCACCTAATGAGACCCTAAAGTAGGGCTGTCACACTGGTGACCCCTCTTGTGTGGCCCCCCACATGAAAGTCTGCCTGCTTTGTCTGTTTACCATGTGTAATCTTTAAAGGAGAATTCAACCACTCCCGCACTAACCCCCAGCCCCCCATAGGCCCCCCTCCCTCCTCGCCTACCTCTCCCCTGGGGCAAATGCCCGTAAGTCGCTACTTACCCCTCCAGCCAGGTCCCCTTCATCTTCTCCAGCGAAGTCTTCTTCCTTCGGCGATCTGTGGTGCATGCGCAGTAGGACGCATCTGTGGTGCATGCGCAGTAGGACGCATTTTCCAGTTTGTACTACTGTGCATGTGCCAAAAGTTCACGAAGTTCGCCAATTAAACTTCTTAATTTTGTCTCATGCGCAGTAGTACAAACTGGCAAATGTGTCCTACTGCCTATGGGGGGTGGGGGTTAGCGCGGGAGGGGTTGAATTCCCCTTTAAAAGATATTACTACAGACTGATCACACATGTAATCCCCCCTGTATTGTTCACACTTGTAAACACCTCTGTTGTTCACAACAGAGACCCAGACAGAAACTACCCACATTGTTCACCTGTTCACACTAATGGAGCTGTGTCACTGTATGTAGAACAATAGACTGGTCCTGATAGGTTTCCCTGTCTCTTACTCTGTTCTGCCTTCCCTATGCTGCCTGTGTGTAATGCTCTTCCTATGCTCCCTGTATGTGCGCCATACTCTGCCTGCCCTATGCTCCCTGTGGGTGCCCCGAAAGAGTTGAGTTTAGCCCCAAAATGCCTGGGCTTTTATGTTTTCAGTTATATTTTCACAGAAAAATATATAAAGGACATGTTTATATGAAAAATAATTCTTTATGCAGATATTTATGTGATTATGTAATAAAATAAAGTTTGAAGAGTTGAGTTAAAGGACCAGTAAAAAAAAAAAAATTCGGTAGTATACCATGAAAAATAAACACCCACATACATTAAACTTTGAAATTGCAGAGTCTTTATTAAGAAATAACAACTCAGCTTGCACTCCTCTTCAGAAAAGGCAATTGGGCGATCTATCCTTAGGGATAGCCAGGGAGAAGAAATCGAGCGCCACACGATGGATCATCTCCCTGCCACCTTTTCTGAAGAGGAGTTTTGCTTAGTTATTTCTTAATAAAGACTTTGTGATTTTTAAGTTTAATATGTGTTGTTGGGTTTTTGTTGTCAGTGGTATTCTAACAAATAAAAAAAAAAACATTTTGTTACTGGCCCTTTAACCCGTAGCAATCCGGTAGAAGTTACTGGTCACCTGGGTTTCTGCACTGGGGCAAACATAGAGACAGTTATTAAATATAGGTTAGAATCACATCTTGTTATTGATGTTAAATTACACTCCGGTAGATTTAGAAAGCTTAGGAGTTCATAAAAGATAGCGATTACTTTCCTAGAAGAATGAAAACAACTCCAATAAATGCTTCTAAAGTGAAACAGATGTACTTGACCTTCATTTCTGACTATGCAATCTAATTCCAATTGACCAAAGGTGTGGTGCTCAACCCATATATAAGTCTTTCACAAACATGAATACCTGTCATAGGAAAACATGTTTTTTTTCCCAACATGCATCAGCTAATAGTGCTGCTCCAGCAGACTTCTGCGCTAAAATCTGGTTTTCAAAAGAGCAAATAGATTATTTTATATTCAGTTTTGAAATCGGACATGGAGCTAGACATATTTTAAGTCTCCAAGGTGCCTCCAGTCATGTGCTCTGATAAACTTTAATCACTCTTTAATGCTGCACTGCAAGTTGGAGTGATATTGCCCCAGAAGCCCATCAGCAGATTAATGTGATGGTAAACAGATAACAGCTGCCTGGTAGATCGAAGAACATCACCCAATAGTAAAAATCCAGATCCCACTGAAACTCCTTCAGTTAAGGTGGCCATACACAGGCTGATAAAAGCTGCCGACAGACCAAGTCAGCAGCTTATTGGCTTGTGTATGGGGCCCTCCGACGGGCTTTACCATGGATATCTGGCCGAAAGTCAGGCAGATGTTGATCGGGCGGGACTAAAAATCCTGCCTGATCGCGGCCACATCTGTTTGTTGATGCGGTCCCACGATCTGAATACCCGTATCTCTTTTCCTAGGGACCGCAATCAGATCACTCCGATATCATCCACCTCAAGGTGGGCGTATCAGGGAGAGATCCGCTTGTTTGTCAAAAAACACGAAACGCCAAAATCGCCATGCAGTAGCAGAAACAATAGCCATGTTTCTGAAAGCACATGACCAGGCAAAATGACTGGAGATGGCTGCCTACACACCAATATCACAACTAAAAAAATATATACTTATTGATTCAGGCATTACATTTTTTGCAGTTTAAACAGTGTAGTTTAGAAATAAAGACTACACCATAAAAATCATGACTGAATCCCTTTAAAGCAACAGATTTTCCTTCAAACTACATACTGACCCAAAAGTGTGGCAGTTCTTGTTGCACTGCTTTAGTGGCTTAGGCTGCTGTTGCCTACAAGTTTTTCACTCAACTAGTGAAATGAAAAATGTTCAGGAGCAAAGAATAATATCAGAAAGCACAGATGCTCTAATTTAACTCCCACATCAAGCCTCATCCAGGCTCCTAAACAGGGCTGGCATTTCTATTAAAACCATCAGCTGTTTCCGACCAAACAGGCCTCCTTCCTGATACCAGACGCACCTTTTTATATAACCATGGAAACACGCAGACATCTCTCTGTGTCACATTTCAAGTGGGCGTACTGGAGTGTGGAGATTAAATTTGTTATTAGCATTTTGTGGTCTGAACATTTTCAGTAGTAGAATGTAGTGGAGATGTTTAGAGAGGCACAATGCAATGCATACAGTTTAGCTCAGTTTGCATGTAGCTGCTGTATTTGTCCATACTGGCCAAGGAAACTGGTTTCAGTCTTCAGTTATGTTGTATGCATCAGGATATAAGCAGGCTACCTGTTGCTAATAAATGGAGTTTCAAAGGAGGCCATCAGTGTTTGCATTTTCCTACAATACTTGCCCTTTGCTACTCCCATGTGCCATAAGCAATTTGATTTGTACGCAGAGAAACGTATTTGATCCCTTCAGTTTTCCCTGCGAATGCCGCTTTGACCTAAATGTTCTATGCTCCATTGTTCTAGCTGTGTTTACAAAAGAACAATAAACCCATAGGGCTAAAGGCAATATCAGAGAGTGTCTGTACTGGAGAGACTGCATGGGTCAGAAGAGAGACCGACTGATATGCAGGAACAGACAAGAGTAAAACTCAAATAAAACAAAGCTGCCGAGTTTGCAAAAGCAGCTTTCTTGGGTAAGAAAGAAAGTGAGGTCCAACTGTGTTCAACTGCCACAGATAGTCAGCAGATTTGGTCAGGGCAAGGCCCGGACTGGCAATCTGTGGGTTAGGGCAAATGCCAGATGGGCTGCTATAAGGTGCCATAGAAAGTCAGTATTTAGGAAAAGGCAGCGCCACGCGTGAATAGGCGCAGGCGACTTACAGTTTAGCAGGAGCGAGACACGGGCAAGCAATTCAGGGAGATTAATCGCCCCAAAGAAGCAGCAATTAGTCGCCAGGCGACTAATCTCCCTGAATCTTCCCGTGTAGTCCAGCCCTTAATCTCCCCGAATCTTAGCATGTGTCACCACCTTTGTGGCCAGTTCTGCAAACGGTGCAGATTTATAGTCACAGGGAGGAGAAAGGCTATGGAAATCCATCCTGCTTCACACGAGATTAACACATACATAATAAAAACAAAAGTAAGCAGCTTGCGTTTAGGTGGAATTTCATTTGCAGTAAGATTTCAATAGGATGCCAGATTTCAAGAACCATGAAAAGGAGCCAGTTTATTTAATCCAGTGTTAATGAAATTGAATTTCCTTTTCAACCGGTTACAGCTAGTTAAAGGGGAAAACATGGTTTACATGACTATTAAGTATAAAATAAACAGTGAATAGTACACCCGCCAGGTCAATTCATCAGGTGGTTGTTACAACACTAATGTGCATATTCACGGACATAGAAATCTAAAGGTCACACAGTAGTGACCAAAACATATGATAGAGTACATTTTTTAATTTTAACTTCTTTTGCTTTTTTTTTTTTGCATCCAGGCTGCCGTTTTCTACATTGTTTAGGGTGTTAAATACATATTATGTCCCCACTGGGGACTGAAACGTTACATCACTTACAAATACAATACTAATTTTGTTAAAAGGGTTGTTCACCTTCCAAACACTTTTTTCAGTTCAGTTGTTTTCAGATTGTTCCCCAGAAATTAAGACTTTCCATTATTTATTTTTCTCCTGTTTTTCCAAAATCTAAGTTTAAAGTTGAATGTCCCTGTCTCAGTAATTCAGGCACAGACCCCCCCCCCCCTGTTCTAAACTGATACATTTAATGGATACATTTCTTATGTTTGTCCCTGCTGAGCAGAATCTCTGGGTTTCATTACAGGCAGCTGTTAGAGCTGATACAATAGTTGCTAATACTCCAGTGGTGTTGGTGTGAAATGTATGAATAAAATGTTGCAAAATTGTATCAGTTGAGAGTCTGCACCTGAATTACTGAGCTGCCAGACTCAAACACCAGAGACACAACTTTAAACTTAGATTTTGGAAAAAAACAGTAAAAGATAAATAATGGAAAGTAATTGAAAACAGTCTATTTCTGGGGAACAATTTGAACAGAAAACTGAAAAGAAAAAAGTGTTTGGAAGGTGAACAACCCCCTTTAAAGCTGGCCATACACGGGCAGATAAAGCTGCCGATATTGGTCGTTTAGACCTATTTGACAGCTCAAAAGTTCTTTTCCCTTATTTCTCATTTTCACAATACTACAGACAACCCTCTTACCAACTAGCTACACACTTGCAAGATAAAAAAACAACTCCTTTGAGCAATCACAATATAAATAATAATTAACAACCTTATATCTGCTTCCTGTTTGCAACCTATCAGCAGGTATCTGAAGAGCTGTAGAAAGTGGGCAATGTCTATTCTGCCCTAGAAAGCCAAACGATTTCCTTTTTCTATATAATAATAATAAAACAGTACCTTGTACTTGATCCCAACTAAGATATAACTAATCCTTATTGGAAGCAAAATCAATCTATTGGGTTTATTTAATATTTACATGATTTTCTAGTAAATTTAAAGAGGACCTGTCACCTTGAGACATGAGTAAAATATTTATTTTCCATCCTTAGTTAAACCCTTTAGTCAGCTGTTTTTGTCTATATCTGAAACGGATTAGAAAATATCCTTCATGTAAAAAGGGCTTCATAGGCGCTGCCATATTTAAACACCCCTTTGTTTTCCGTGTGTGGGCTGTGCCAAACTGCCAAATCTCATTCATGCTTAGTCAGAGTATACTCTGATAGACAAGCTCTGTATAAAGGTGGCCATACACGAAGAGATCCACCTTGAGGTGGGCGATATCGGGCTGATCCGATCGTGGGCCCTAGGGCCCAACGTTCGGATCAGTACGGGCAGTCGGATCGCGGGACCGCATCAACGAACAGATGCGCCCGCGATCCGACGGGATTTTTAATCCTGCCCGATCGACATCTGGCCGACTTTTGGCTAGATATCGATCGGGAAAGCCCGTCGGAGGGCCCCCCACACGGGCAGATAAAAGCTGCCGACACAGTCTGTCGGCAGCTTTTATCTGCCCGTGTATGGCCACCTTTACTCATGTCACACCAGGACTTGATATTCTATGGGAATTATTTGAAACACCTTCTATTGTTCTATTCAGATTGTGTGGGCTACTCCAGCCACTAACAACTGCACAAACTGGTGATATCGTGAGAGGAGTCTGCAGGACTGATTCTACCCATGATGCTTTGCTCTCCTGACTTTCTGGAAAGTCAGGGCTTCAGTTAGTGTCTCATGGACATTTGAAAAGTAGTTATAAATTGAGAATTAGTGAGATTTGAGCATAATAAATAGGGGTATGTGGTTTGTTTTAAAAGTTTTATTTCCTTCCTAGTGTTAACTCAATCATGACAGGTTTCCTTTAAGGTATGAAGATCCAAATTATGGAAAGATCCATTGTCCGGAAATATCCAGGTCCCGAGCAGCCTTGATAACAGATCCAATACTTGTACTACACATGCTCCCAACTCTCAGGCTTAGTCCAGACGGGGAGATTCGGGGGCGGTCCGTCGCCTGGCGACTTCGTGTGAATAAGCGCAGGCGTTTTTAAGCTATGCCGGTGCCTATCTATTCGGGGAGACTCGGGGGCGATCCGTCACGGCGAGAAGTCGCCAGGCGACGGATCGTCCCCGAATCTCCCCGTCTGGACTAAGCCTCAGGCTAATTATGCACACAGATGATGGGGCCAGAGATGCTGTGTAAAAAAAAAAACCAAGATGGCAGCCACAAACAACAGCAGTTATAAATAAAAGGCCCCCAAGAAGCTGCAAAGTTTAAAAAAAAAAAAGGAGGGGGGATGCAACCATGGCAATTTAGGTTGCAAAGTATGGAAATTTTGGCACTTGGCAGAAAACATTTTCTGCCATAACATACTTATTGTAATGAATTTGAGACAATTTTTAATATTTTGGGCTTTTCAGTGCCATGCTCCTATAGGTTCAAGTTTGCTGCCTGAAGCAACATTCAACCCAAAAGCAAATATTCAGGGCATAAAAGGTTAATCAAAAAGCATGAACCAGCACTAGGCTTTCATGTCCAGATCTTTTCTAATGTAAAACAATGCCTTAGCAGAATATAAAGGGTTTCTATTGCCAGCCTTAGTTTAGTTCATTAGTATGCAAAATAGCAGGCTAACAGAGACTATCAAAACGGTGGGAATTGTTGTGGATCTCTCTTTGAAAAAGTAGTACATTCCGTTGTCAAAAAGAAGACCGTGGACCACAGCTTGCTCTAAAAATACTTTTTACCTATTGTTCTATTTATGAAAGGATTTCATTTATTGAACTAAAAAAGGGCCACCAGCAAAACTGCAAATGCTTTCATTCTCCAGCAACTGAGATGAGGAGAATCAGAAGATGTGAAACCCCTGCATAATGAATGGACACAACAACAAAGGGAGAAGAGAGGGGTTTGTTTACACAGTGCTCATCATATCTATACCAAGTCAACGGATTACAGGGTTATGGATAGAAGCATTTTGAACAAAGGTGAATATAGAAGTAGCCTGAACACACACACACACAGATTTCTCAGAGATTGTGGTGAACCTAGGACCAAGCTAAATCATTGCATACACCAAAGTGGCCACCTACCTGTCTGGACCAAGCAATGTTTAAATAAAATGCTGTAAATGAAGTAAATAGTCATCTGACAGATACATCCATATGTGTGGCCAGAAAGTCAAAGTAATGTAAGTGCTGGTAAAGGCTACACAATGACAAACAAAAAGTTACCATTCACGAGGCTTCAGTAGTCAATGAATTTTCCGATTTCAGAAGTGAAGTCAAGGTTAATTGTGCCATTTTCAACGTAAATAAAATCCTGTCACAAAATATTACATAGGGGAACAGCAGCTTTTCGTGCCTTGGCTAAATAAGCGCACTTTAATGCATGCTGAAGGCCGCTATCTACATAAAATCTGCATTTGAGAGAGGGATATTTTGGGTAAACTATTGCAGGGCTGGGCCCACTCATTAATCATACTTTTCTGAGCTACTTTTAATGCATTTTTAACTTTATTACAGCACAGTACTATAAAAAAAATGAGAATCCTTCCGCCCGTCCGTCCGTCCATTTGACTAAATCAATTAGGTTGCATGGATCACAATATTTGCAACACTTCTAGGTAAGGGAGTGGAGGGCTGGCTTTTTTTAAAGAGTGAGTACTATAATGAGATCATCCTAGTGGCACTTGGAAGCTGGTAGTCAGCTGTCACTGGATCCTGAGTTCCCAACGCTACCAACACCAACACTTCACCCCTTTAAGATACCTGTGACCCTTCTGCTCTGCCCAGTATTACTAGCATACGTGCCAATCATACTGGGAATATTTTTGTTGCGATTGTTTTTTTTTTTTGTTTTTTTTTTTTTAAATGCTCACTGAACACAGCTGGTGAACTGGTATTTTGGGCATCAATCGCAGGGAGCGATACTGATGTTCTAATAAAGACAAATACTTCTTGTTTTGAACCCATAAAAATTGTGCACACTTTTTTTTGGTCTGTAGATGCCACATACTTTGTATCCTATGAATGTTGGGCCTTAAAGCCCCACTGGCATTCATATTTAAATACTTTATATTTGTAATTAAAAGTTACATGAAAGTATTGTATTAGGTTTTGATTTCAGTGGATTCTCAGAAGTTTTATAGAACCAAGCACCAACTAGAAAAGTTTTGCCCATTTAGCCTTTATTAGAATGTATAGTCTGAGGTTTTCTGGGGTCATCTTATTCTTAGGAGCAGTTTTGGTGTGGCAATCCATAGTATGCTTATTTTGGATATAGTGCACTAATATTGCTTTTAAGATGGGTGTTTCCACATCATGCATATATTTGCCTGTTTTTTTTTCCCCATATATTTCTCTAAATCATATGTTCGGTATTTAGGGTCAGATCATGCAACAGAAGTGGAATTACAGAAAATATATTGTTTTCCCAGGTAAACAACATAATCCTACAGAATAGAACACTACAGTTAAAGAGCAAAAAATGACTAACAAAAAGATGAAATTCTGATGACACTGATGGGATCAAATGAGCCAATGCACCTTATAATTTCATTTTTTAATGTTACTGGTCCTTTAAGGCATGGTGAACCAAATGACATCAATACCTTCTATCCTGAAAACTCCATTATATAAACCTATATTATGCACATTGTACACAGGTTCCATTTAGTATACAAGTCATTGAGTCTCAAATCCAATTCCACTTCTTTGAATTTTGTAGAACCAAACTCTGCTGTATACCCTTCTGCCATCTTTAAAGATGCACATAATTAAATCATAACCCATAACACTATTTCAGAAGTACCAAATATCAAGCAGTCAAGGTCAAATAATAAAATCAAGGCAAGCTAAAACTCACAAAGATCGATATATTTGCCCAGGCTGCTATATGAGAGGGTCCATGCTTGATTTGGCATTGCAAATGATGGGCCAGAACATCAGATTGTGCTGATCTGAACATTTAACTATTATTTAAATAAGGATGCACCAAGTCCAGCATTCAAATGACTTCTTTTTTTCTGACACATAATGGAGGGAATTCACAAAAGTGCTGATATTGAGACATAATAAAAGTGGAGATAAAAATTAGATTTCCCAGCAAATTAACAAACCTCTACCTCCACTTTTGCGAATTTGTCTTTTAAACTGACAGTTTTCAGATTCTTTTGCACAACATTTTAAAGGAGAAAGAAAGGCTAAAAATAAGTAAGCTTTATCAGAAAGGTCTATATAAATGTACCAGTAAACCTTCAAACTAATGCTGCTTTAAGTCTTCTATCAAAATAAACACAGCATTTCTTTCCCTTTATTGTGTATACATGGACTTCTGTATCAGACTTCCTGTTTCAGCACAAAAATGTAGGGCTAGGGCTTGAGCATGCTCAGTTTGCTCCTCTCTCCCCCTGCCTGCAGGGAGTGATGTCACACCGAACCAATATGACAGCTGCTATTCTAAAAGAGAGAGAAGTTCTAGAGCGGTTTGCTTTTATGGTCAAGCATTCTGCAGAATAAATATAGTCTTATAGCTCCTACTATGGTGGTTAATTTATTGTTAATAAACTGCCTTCTTAGCTTTCCTTCTCCTTTCCATTTTTTCTGAATTTGTGTTTACTACATCTGTCAGCTAGCCATCAAATTGGAATTTTTGGGGGAGGGGGGGTATTTTTCCTAGGAAAATTAAAAAAAAATTTTCAGGATAACCTGGGATCTCTAAATTTGCTTGTATGTTTGGGTAATTCCACTCTTGTAACAAGGGTATAAGGGTCTAAAAAGAAGAAATTCTATTTTGCAGAATATAGGGATTTGTATCAAAAATATGTTTTATCATCTTAGGTCAAGTGTCTAATTGCTGCTAAAACAAAAAAAATGGCTGGGAAGCTTTACTTTTCCTTTAGATAATGTATTCACTTAAATTGCTAATATTGCCTCATTCATTAAGCTACAACTAGTAAAATAATGCAAGTCTGAGTTAAAAACTTTTTACATATCAGATTGTATAAAATAAATGTAACCAGTGTTTTACTTGTTTTGTTAATGAGGCTTTTACACCTATAGGGTTAAACAGAAAATTGTCCCCTGGCTATAAAGTGTTAATCCCTATTAATATGCTCATAATCCCCCAATGGGGGGCCTACTAAAAGGTATGAAATGAAGATTGGATTAACCAAAGCAGAGCAATTTATCTTAGAATTTACCGGACACATGGGGATACTGATCTTTACTCCATTTTTAAAATGTCATGAGAAGATGTAGTTTAAAATGTGATTTTTGCACAATTTTTACGTCGTTTGAAAGACAAATAAGGCCCTCAACTTCCATAATTTAAAGACACAGAAGGGCTTAAGATAAGCATACACTTTAAGGGCAGAACTACACAGACGACTGCGGTCCGTTTTCAACGCATCCGGCACTGGGAGTTAAAGCGAATGAGATAAATTGCATGTGACAAAATCAAGGCAACTAATAGAAAGTTGGATGGGGTTGCAGGGTTGATCCAAACGTGACACGGCTGTTGGATGAAAATGCTGCAAGCTGCGTCTTCATCCGATAGTCATGTCGCATCAGATCAACCCTGCGACACCATCCAACTTTCTATTAGTTGCCTAGATTTTGTCGCATGCGATTTATCGTGTTAGTTTTAACTCCCATCATCGGATGTGTCGAAAACGGACCACAATTGTCCGTGTAGTTCTGTGCTAAGAGTCTATTTGTACAGACCTCCAAGCAAGCAGACTTTCCCCAACAAAGACCACATAGATCATAAAGGAGTAATGTCTCTTATGCAAGTTAGAAAGTAGAGTTCTGTGTGGGACTAGTTATTGAAACCTGGACCCAAAATGAATATTTCAAGCCACTGATCACCATTAAAAGTAAAACTTGCTATATATGAGACCAGAAACCTGATAACCTTCAGACCTGCACCCATAGCCTCATCCCCAAGTTCTTCCTGCAACCCAAAGGTAATTTATTTTTGTGGGTAAAGGAGCAGGTAACCAACCTACTGCACAACTGTACTAGAATGGTCAGAAAAACCAGGTGACCAAGCCATTCGGGGCTTAAGGAAGAGTTAAGGTGGCCATACACGGGTCAGCTTATTGGCACATGTGTGGGGCCCTCCGATGGGCTTCCCCGGTCGATATCGGGCCAAGAGTTGTCCAGATGGCGATCGGGAAGGGGTAAAAAAAATCCCGTTGGATTGTGTACTGCATCTGTTTGTTGATGCAGTCCTGCGATCCAACCGCCCGTACTGCATACATTATGATACAATTGTTGGGCCCTAGGGTTCACAATCGGATCAGGCCGATATCGCCCACCTTGAGTCAGCAAACAAGCGGATCTCTATGTGTATGGCCAATTTAAGAAAGCACTTTTAAGTTAAAAACAAACCCACGGATACATGTAAAACGGCTGAACGTCAACAACATTCAGAAATACAAATCTGTATCTTCAACGGCATGGTATTATGGTATCTGAAAAGGCCTTTCTCTTGTCTTTTCCAAAAAAAAACCACAGTCACAAATTGGATTATGCAGCTTGATTGTGATCCCTTGAAAAAAAGGTTTATGAAGCTGGGTGCACTAGATGGAAGTCAACGTAGAGTTGAGATATCAACATAAGTAGATCAGAACCTAAATATGCTACAATAGAATGCAGTCTACTGTAGGGAATATATATTCTGAAATGATTCACAAAAATGTAGAGCTAACTAACCAGCATATCACCAAAACAAAACAGAAAGTTTCATAATGATACACAAAACAAAAGGAGCACAGTGGGCAAAGATGACAAATCTACAGGATTTTATTAATGTTCTAGTCCATCCCAGATAATAGATATTGTACCTGTACCATACAGAAAATAACAGGGTGTTAAATGTCTTTGGTGATCATTTCACTTTAAAACTTCCTTCAACAGATCATAAATTGCATCCTTGCTCCTTTGGCAAAACCGGTTAGTCTTGTTTTGAATAAACCACCTGTTTTACTTACCAGACTAATCCAGTTTGGTGAGCACTTGCAGAGATCATGATAATTGGTATCTTTCTGAAAAGGGCTTAAACGTTTAACTTGTGCAAGTACACCGCAGTGCTTCAGCCAGTTTCCAGAAGCACATCCGTGATTTATCATCTATAATTGTAATATTCTAAATAAAAAAGGACAACAAGCAACTTACCAACCCTACAGCAAACTAAATGTAATGCATTTCAGTTTAAATAGTTTTCAATACAGGCAGTCCCCGGGTTACATACGAGATAGGGACTGTAGGTTTGTTCTGAAGGGGATACTGTCATGGGAAAACATTTTTTTCAAAATGCATATTTTTAAACCTGACATGGGGCTAGATATAGTCCGTTTCGCAGATGCCGCCAGTCATGTGACTTGCGCCTGCACTTTAGGGTAAGGTTTGAGGGCACTGAGAAGACCTTTGAGTAACTGCCTGAAATGCAAGGCCCTCATTTTAAACACAATAACAAGATCCTGCATGAACCACATGCTTAATCTTGAAATATTTCTTAATTCCTTACTAAATCTGCCCAGTATATTTTAGGATTTCATAAGGAATATGTTACTATGGCATCACTACTTTCTGATTATCTGAAACATTACCAATGCAAAGTGATGAACTTAACAAATATGTGACTATAAGGGCATTTGCGAGCGATTTTCGAAAGCGGCGCTGCGTGTGAATAGGCGCAGGCGACTAACTTTAGCGGGCGCAAGACTGGGGGAAGAGATTCAGGGAGATTTGTTGCCCCAAAAACGCGGCGATTTGTCGCAGGCAACAAATCTCCCTGCAATCTCCTCGTCTGGAAGAGCCCTTAAGACTAAACTCTACTCGCTATGATCTTTTTTCTCTGTGGTTTGTGATGACTATCTTGAACTATCATGAAAGGTATGTCCTGCTTCAGGTGAAACAAACAAAAAGAAAATATGTTGTATAAACGAGTTGGAATTTGATTTTCCCATGTTTCTTCAAAACACTTAGGAAATGCCCGGATAAAGGTTCTCTTTAGACCAGTGATTCCCAAACTGTTGAGCTACCCCTCACAACCCATCTGCTCTCCTAAATGCACGTCACCCGAAAGCCAGCTAGATGGTCAGTTAGGGTGACATATGGGATGAATCGTTTTTTGTTGTAGATATTTTCATAAAGATGGATTAATTGACTGAAATTTTCATACATTTGTGCAGTTGCCCTGACCAAAGCTTGAAAGTGCAAGGGGGTCCCCAGCAAAGGTTAGGCCACCACTGCCCTAGATTTTTCCTTATGTAACCAAACCACTGTAGTGGAATAGCGACATCACATTAAAGATTAGGGCAACAATAAACATTACTCTTTACCTCTTCCTGTGACCCAGCAGAACTGTCAGTAAATGGTATTGTACCTATGTTTTGCACCACGATTACATCCCGCAATCATAATCCTGCCATGCGGCACATATCTACAGCAAACACTGCAAATGTATAAACAAATGTGAACTATACAGACCGTTTCATTTTATTTACTCCATTTACAGGTTAACAGGGTCATAGACTAAATTCAAGACAAGGTTGGGTTTGTGCCATGGATATAAATATTAGCAGGTCATACATCACTATGAATGCCACCCATTTTATTATTATTATCGTTTAATCATACAGTGCCAACACATTTACAATTATAACTTGTGACAAAGAGAGAACATGGTTATCTGACAATGCCAAGAGCCTCGACGCTGACAAATAGTTGATTCACCTTTTTTACCCATAACACCTTTCCTACCCAAAAGCTAGCATTCTTGGTAGAGATAGCCATGCAAAGTTCAATATAGTATTAGGAGGACAGGATTGCTCCACAAAGATCCTATGTGAAATTCTTACTGGGCCTAATTCAATAAGTTGTGTATCTTGCTTGCTCCATTAGAATTTTCCCATGTTGTTCTGCTTTCCACTTTTCAGGTTTCCTTCACCCTCAACTAGTACAGGTATGGAATCCCTTATCTGAAAGCCAGATATCCAGAAAGCTCTGAATTACAGAATGGCCGCCTCCCTTAGACTCAATTTTATCCAAATAATCCAATTTTTTAAAAATTATTTCCCTTTTCTTCTGTAATAATAAAACAGTGCCTTGTACTTGATCTCAATGATGATTAATCTTTACTGGAAGCAAAACCAGCATACTGGGTTTATTTAATGTTTGCATGATTTTCTAGTAGACTTAAGGCATGAAAGATCCGTTATCCAGAAACCCCCACGTCTGGATAACAAGCCCCATAACTGTACTTTTGTTATGTCAGCAAACAAAACCTTTCAGGAGGGGTAGGTCGAGTGAAAGCATACACCGGACTGTTTGTAGACACTAACAAAACGAGAATACTTGTAATAGCAGATTACAAAGTGATAAACTCCGTTTTCAGAAATTTGAAAACGTTACAAACTAACCATTGTATGGTTTCCCAAACAAAGGTGGATTCAAAATTCAACATTCAGGCATTCACAGGCCTGAATTTCATTATTGTCCCTGTGTTCTCCACATCCGATCCTATGGCTGTCTGTGGACAATGTTTTTTTTTTTTTTAATACTGTCATTATAATAATAAATTGTAAATAGATGACATCTTGTCTGGGTTCAAAGTAAATCTTTTGGCTTCTGGCTAATGTTGGCAACATGGCATGTGATCAAAGAGCAAATATAAGCACAGATGTGTCTAATTTATGTAACAGACTCACCAAGGTGAAGCAGTGGCCCAGGTGCTCCAGCCCTGGACCCTCAGGGGAGCAGTCAATCTATGTAGAAGTAATAAAAGGTATAGGGCACTGTGAAAGTCACTTGCAGAACAGACCAATAGCATCACTTAAAAAGTAGGAAAAAATCTTTATTTAGATGACCATGTTAAGCGTACATGGCATGTGTTATCTGCTAATGTGCAGCAGCCACATATTTAAATGTATATACTGTGATAGAATGGCATAGGAGCAGTATAAGCCACTCCAAAAAAAAAAAAAAAAAAA